>BLBF01000021.1:349352-369859 GCA_015471245.1 Laticauda colubrina | reverse complement strand
CTTCTTCTTCTTCTTCTTCTTCTTCTTCTTCTTCTTCTTCTTCTTCTCCTTCTCCTTCTTTTCTCCCCTCCCCCTCTCCTTCCACTTCCCCTAACCAGAGATGGGATTCAAATTTCTTAACAACTGGTTCTGTGGGCATGGCCTAATTTGCGGGTGTGGCTTGGTGGTCATGTGACTGAGTGGGTGTGGCTAGCTGACTGGTTATGACTTGTGATCACATGACTGTCTGGGCATGGCTTGTATGTAAATATTGTAAATATTTATGTAAATATTGAATTTTTTATTTAAAAAAAGAGAGCAACTTTTACCCAAAATCAGGCAAAGCAGGCAGGCAGATTGAGTTGCTCACAAAATCACAGATTCACTTAGAGATCTACCTTTCTGCAATCTGCTGCCTGAGTCTGCACTGAAAAATAGAAGCTAGGAAGGTTCAGCTCTGCTTTTAGATCAGCTAGAAAGCAAGAAATCCATTGATTTCCTGCTTTCTCACTAATCTAAATCTCCTGGCACAGCTGATGGTCAGAACAGCTGATGGTTGGGGTGGGAAAGGAAAAAACGGCAACTTAGCAGGCAAGTTGGATGGTGCGCATGCCAGGTAAGGAGTGACTGAGCAGGGTAGGGCGGGGCCAGCCAATGGTCCGATTTACTGGTTCTCCGAACTGTACAGAATCGTAAGAACCGGTTCTATAGAACTGGTGCAACCAGGTAGAATCCCACCCCTGCCCCTAACCCTACCCCACCCCTACCCCTACACCCTACCCTTCCCCCTCTTTCTCCTCTTTTACCAGTTAGATCAATGGTCTTCAACTTGGCAAGTTTAAGACTTGTGGACTTCAACTCCCAGAATTCCTGAGCTAACATGACTGGAGGAGGAATTCTGGGAGTTGAAGTCCACCAGTCTTAAAGCTGTCAATTTTGAAGATCCCTGAGTCTTCAAACTTGACAGTGTCGAGTGACATTGCTGACTGTCAACAATGTCACTTGAGAAAATAATTTCCAGACTAAATTATTTTGGCCACAGCATACAAAGCAATTTGTTTCAACATGCTCTATTGGACAATTCCCTTAATGTTGTGTCCTCCCATTTTATGCTCCAGGAAAGCAATAGCCAACTTCTGTCCTTCCTGTGGACAGGTCTTATGGGACACATATCTATTTTGTAAGTATGTACAAATAGTCCTCAACATACAATCACTATTGAACCCAAAATTTCTGTTGTTAAGTGAGACATTTGTTCAGTGAGTTTTACTCCATTTTATGGCCTTTCTTGTCACAGTTGTTAAGTGAATCATTGCAATTGATAAGTTAGTTGTTAGGTGAAACTGGCTTATCCAGTGACTCTGCTTATCAGAAGGCCGCAAAAGATTATCACATGACCCAGGGACACTGCAATGGTCAAAAATATCAACCAATTGTGAAGCAAAATTCTAAATTTTGATCATGGAAATGCTGCAAAGCTCATAACTCTGAAAAATGGTCATTTTTCAATGCCATTGTAACTTTCAATGGTCATTAAATGAACTGTTGTAAGTCGAGGACTACCTGTACATTTGCTCACACCTCTATGCAAAATTAAGTTGAAAGCATATGCACGAGGCATCAAAATGCACATATACAATAATTAAATATTTTTTCAGCCATTCTTATGGTCTCTAGTATATTTTAGAGCTAATTTTAATAATATTCTTTCAATAACATAGTGATTATAATCACTATTTGCCTCCCATATGGAACAGTACTGGTTCAAACCGCAGAATACTTTCTAAATTAGTATTTTAGTTTCCCTGGTTCCCTTATTTTCCACTCTTTGGGCAATTGGCGAGAGGGTGAGTAAGTTCAGTGGTGCACCATTTCATCATTTTTCAAATCACTTGAGGTAAAAAGGGGAAAATCCTTTTACTTCAAGTGACTGGAGAAGTGATGAAATGATATATCGCTGAAGTTAATGAAAAAAACCAAACCAGTGGAAATAGGGAAAGAGAAATAGTAATTAAGAAAGAGTTTGTCACTGAACTGCAGAGAAGAGGGGAGCTAATATGTTTATAATCCAGCTTTGGTGCACAAAGGATCTATGCTGCTTTGGCTGTATTATATCTCATGACGTAGTTAGGTAAGGGAAGAAAGGAGGTGGAAGAGAGCCTATCAAGTAGAAAATACACCGAGAACATAAAAGAAAAGTAGGTTTCTTCACCTACTTTTTGAAGGAATTTGAAGGAAGTGATGGAGATGGAAAATTGAAACAGAAGGGATCCCAAAGGTGCTTTTTCAGGAGGCAACTGGACTACCCTGTTTTTTTTCTTTTGAAAATATTTCACTTCTCATTCAAGAAGCTTCCTCAGAGCTGAAGAAGCTTCTTGGATGAGAAGCAAAACATCTTCAAAAAAACAAGAAAGTCCAGTTGCCTCCTGAAAAAGCACCTTTGGGACAATTATGACCTGGATGACTGAGAATCTCTACAGACTTTTAGTGAGACAGAAGGGGATTAATTGAAGAGGAGCCTCTGAAGACATAAGCAGTGCTTAAAGAGAGGATGGCTATATGCTATATTAATCAAGTCGTCCTTTGCACAGTGGCAATGACAAGGAAATACACTACCCAAAAAAAGAAGACATGGGTTCTTATGTAATTGACATGCATTCTTCTGGGATCACATAATTGCAATTTAGAGAAAAATATTCTCTGAAGAAGGAAGATAGTGGTTGGCTGAGCTGCCCACTGGCTTAGACTGATTGTCATTATGCTGAGTGTAAGTTCAAAAGACTTCTGCTGACTTGACTTTTTTTCCTTATCTTTCAACCAGGCTGGATCTGAACTGCACTTCGGATAGAGGATGTTTTCAAAGAAAGGACATCCTTAATAAATTTATGTGCATGGATTTGCTAAAAATTGTTACTCGTCCTTTCTAAATAGGGTTTGGAAAACAGCCTAGAAAAGAAAAGGATGCACCAAAGGCATTGTCAGGCTTCACAGGCAAAAATGAATCATTTAGGCAATCTCACAGAGGACTGAAGAATTTCTGAGGAGAAATATTGATTGAAGAAAGCAGGAAGGCATAACCAAGAACAAGCTCCGTGTAAAGAAATAAGACTCATTTTTTTCCCTCATATTTTCCTCCTTCCTGCTTTACTTAATGAACAATTTGGTCCTCACTCTAGGGAGGCTGGCAGGTTGGTTTTCATCTGCCATTCTGGCAACCATCTGACTAAGTCTCACAGATATGGAGAAGAGAAACTAAAAGGATGCCAAGAATGTGGCCATTGTTCCAGATTGGACCTACAGATATGTTAGAATCAGTAGTGGGATTCAGTTGGTTTGCACCAGTTCAGGCAAACTGGTTCAATGACCCACCCACCCACCCTGCTATCAAAGTGGATCCTGGGCACTGTGCAGCACTGCAATGGAGAAACAGGCAATGGAGCAGCCAGCACAAGGGAAGGAGAAGGCTGCTTTCCCTCTTTCTTCTCCCTGCTCCTCCCCCTTCTCTCACTCTGGCTGCTCCATTGCCCATTTGTCCATCGCAGTGCAGCACCCAGGATCAGTGGTGGGATTCAAATTTTTTTACTACCGGTCCTCTGGGCATGGCTTGGTGGGCATGGCAGGGGAAGGATACTGTAAAATCTCCAGTCAGAGGTAGTATTTGCTGGTTCTCCAAACTATTCAAAATTTCCACTACCGGTTCTCCAGTACTGGTCAGAACCTGCTGAATACCACCTCTGCTCAGGATCCACTTTGATAGCAGTGGAGGTTAATTTAACGAACGGTTTGCCCAGGGTCAGGTTGGCTATCACAGAAAGCTCATCCCACATGTGTGGTGGAGCTGAAGGATGGGGATGGGCCATGCCTCCCACAACAGCTAACCTGATCCTGAGCGAACCAGTTGTTAAATTATTTGAATCCTACCACTGGCTAGATTACAGTTCTCATCTTGGGCAGCCAGCTGGGCCAAAGATGAAGGTTAAGATCCAAAGTGTATATATCAGGTTGAAATTTGATGTATTATAAAGGAAAATGCATAATAAAAATATTTAAAAAGAAAAAGTTGCTGGCTAAGCTGAAATTATGACAAGAAAGAAGGATATTGTTAAAAAGTAGGTAAATAGTCATACCACAAATTAAAGACATTATTAAATAGGAAAATAATCACACCATGCATTAATTCATTTTAAACTTGTTCCTATTTAAGTAAACTCTGTGTCCTGGCTTTGCCTATCACTTGATTTTATCCCTGCTTACATTTCAGAATCCAGTTTGTGGCATAAGACTTACAGATTCCTTTGTACAGCACACGTAGTCCCTGACTCACCACAACGATTGAAACAACATATTCATTGTTAAGTCAGGGAGCTGCTGTTAAGCGAGTTTTGCTCCGTATTACAACCTTTTTTGCCAAGGTTGTTAAGGAAATCACTACAGTTGTTAATCATGCAATCATTAAACAAATCTGGCTTCTTCCATTGTCATTACTTGCCAGAAGGCTACTGGAAAAGTTACAGTGATCAAGTAACACTTGGAATATTGTAATAAATTCACAGTAGTTGGCAAGTGCCCAAATTCTGATCACATGAATGTGGGGATGCTGCAATGGTTGTAAGCATGAAAACTGGTCATAAATCATTTTCTTTTAGTTCAGTTGTAACTTCAAATGGTCACCCAATGAATTATTGTAAGTCATGAACTTCCTTTAGTGCCTAACAAAGAATCTCTGCCTGTTTTTTTTCTCCAACATTTGGCTCCAGCTTAAGCTCCTCCATTAAAAAAATACCTGATGGAGGAGTTAAATATCACTCACTGGTCTACATCCAGTTGCTGTGGGTGTTTGTGTGTGTGTGTGTGTGTGTGTGTGTATCCTGCCTTCCTGCCTTTATTATTTTTACAAATAACACAAGGCAGCCAACATATCCAACACACATACTTCCACCTATTTTCCCCACAACAACCTTATGAGGTGAGTTGGTTTGAGAGCGAAAGAGGGACCTGGGCCAAGGTCACCCAGCCATTTTCATGCCTAAGGCAGGACTAGAACTCACAGTTTCCCGCTTTCTAATTTGATGCCTTAACCACTACTAGACCAAACTGGCTTTCTAATAAATCTGCACAGACCATGTATTTAAAGCAGAGAGGCTATTTAAGCCAGAGAAACAATAAAAGGTAATTTAAACTTGCAAAGTGTGCTGTTCGCAATTATTAAAACAGTATCTCGCGTCTTCATTTGCAGCTCTGTACATGGTTTTCGGTGACAAAGTGTATTTAATTTTCAAAGCTGGGCAATAAGACAATGGTAACCAGCCTCTTTTTTTCTTACTGCTATTGAGTCTGCAAATATTGGGTTTTTTTCATTAGGGAAGGAAAAGATAAATTTAGTTTTAATCTTTCTCCATCTATGGAATTAAATCATTTGCACTTGTAAATTATGCATGTAAAATTACCAACAATTTGGGCTTGAGCAATTTCCAGTGAAATCCTGAATGTGTGATTTGTAGTGTTTCAGTTAGACTAATTTGTCAAGGCTGACTGAATCCATTTAGTGCCTCCTTAAAAGTGTAGATGAATTTGATTTCGAAAAAAGATTTACATCTCCTGCACATAGCAATAAAACTGTTGGAAAAATTCTCAGATCTATGACATAAATTTCCACCTTTCAATATCATCCAGGTCAAACAGAAGGGGAACCGTACCAAGTCTCAGCTAAAAATTAAACATGAAATTAAATACTTTCTTCGATTGTCTATCTTGAACATTTGTTCTATGTTTAACAGTGAAAGGAGACTCAGAAGTCCTTTCCTTCCAAAGATTACCTTTGGGAAGAGCTTGTGTGGTTATGAATAACCTGGCAGGGACTTTGGGATAGAATTAGAACAAAAAACTATTCCATTCATAAAAGTCTAAAAGAGAGAAGGAGGAGGAGTGTTGCTAATCTTAATCCACTCTCTTCTCCCTCCTGTCATTCATCACCATTCATCACCTTGAAGTAATATGAGCATTGAATGGGGGCAAAATACCAGCGGCACCAATCTCCCTTCCAGTATTAATGGATTACATTTCTCTACTTCCAATTTCTGAGTGAAGGCAGGGAGTATGTTTTCACTCTCTTTCATAAGGATACCATGGAATTAAATAGGAAGCCCACTCAGAGAAAACCTAGATCTTCCCCCTTGGAATTTTATGGTGAGAAAAAGCATTTACCAATGGCTAGGAGCTCAACTATCTTTGATCCACAGGTGTATAAAACATGCAACATTTGAGATAATGTCACTTCATAAAATAAATGGTATATACAGGTAGTCCTTGATTTACAATAGTTGGATTAACGACCATTCAAGAGGGCTAAAAATAGTGACTTATGGACTCTTTTTATGACCATCATAAAAACCATCATAATGGACTTATAACCATTGCAGCTTCCCTACAGTCACGTGATCACAATTTGGACGCTTGGCAACTGGTTCATATTTATGACGGTTGCACTGTCCCAGGGTCTTCTTTTGCGACCTTTAACAAGCAAAGTCAACAGGGAAGCCAGATTCAGTGGTTCACTAAGTGTTATTAACTTAACAATTGCAGCAATTCACTTAACGACTGTGGCAAGAAAGGTCGTAAAAGGGGAGGGCAACTTAGTTAACAAATGTCTCACTTAGCAACAAAAATTTGGAGCTCAATTGTGGTTGTAAACCAAGGACCACCTGTACATTGATTAAATAATTGATATTATATTTTATAGAGAGCAGGGGGACATTTTGTCTCTGAATGGGGTACGTAGCAGAGGTGCTATTCAGCAGGTTCTGACCAGTTCTGGAGAACCAATAGCAGAAATTTTGAGTAGTTCGGAGAACTGGCAAATATCACCTCTTACTGGCCCTGCTTCCATCTATTCTCTGCCTCTTGAGTCCCAGCTGATCAGCTGGGTCTTCTTTGGTTGCCCTGCATGGGAGAATGGAGCTGGAAAGCAGGTTAGTGGGGTGGGAAAGGAAGGGGATTGGGAGTGGGATGGGATTGGGGATTTTGCAGTATCCTTCCAAGCCACACCACACCCACCAAGCCACGCCCACAAAACCAGTAGTAAAAATTTCTGAATCCCATGACTGGTACATAGTGCTTTTTGTTGTTATCTTGCAGATGTTTCATTATCCAACCAGGTAACATGCTAGAAGGGACTGTAATCCCTTGAAGAGTGGAGTCTAGCACTGATAATGCTACCTGGTTGACGAATGAAATGTCTGCAAGAAAACATTTAAGCTCAGAGAGCACCCAAGACCCCATAGTTGAATCCTGAGCTACAAATATTTTTTTCTATTAATTCCTCTCTCTCATCTTACCCTGCTATTCTTCTCAGTCCCACTTAATTTGTGGGGCAAACCCCCCCCTCAAGAATCATGCACTCAGTCCATGCTAGGAAAAAAAAACCATTCTACTATATTTAAATGCAGCTCATGAAAAGGAGAGTAATTCAGAAATGGTGCAAAGACACAGGATTGAGATTAAGAGTCCTTAATCCTTTTTAGGATTTCTTAGTCCTTCTTAGCCCTTAGAATCTAAGACAGTTAATTTCTAAAGAAATGGACACATTGAATGAGGAGGCTAATTTACATATTCAGAAGAAGAATGATGTAAAAAATCCTTTGGGGATTATATTATTTCATTGCATATAAAATATATAGAATAACATAGCTGACTGCAAGCTATATCCTGTTACAAGAGATGCTCAAGTGATGAAAACCCAGCAAATCAGAAAAGGCATAGCCTTTTCTCTTGAATCCTAGATTTCCAAGTACTTCTGAATTATGAATCTGTGGACTGAGCAACAGAAAACATATTTATCTTGGCTGCAATCGCTAGTAAGTAGTCTAACTCTTCAGTAGATAGAAGCCCATTTGAAGCTTACAACATTCTGATAATTGCTCTCATTTCTTATTTGGACATTCTTTTAATAATTCATAAGAAAATACATGTTCTGTCTTGGGCAGAAGTATGAGCATTATATGCAAGTTTTATTTGTCTTTTTAAATAGAACGTTATGTTTCCAAGGAGAAACAAATCTATGTGGCAGGCTTTCCCTAGGCTCCCTTTTCTGTTCCCCAAGTGAAAAGCACTCTTTTCTTGCCAGATTTTTCCCTCCCAATAAGCTTTCCAGAAGTTTATTAAACGTTTAACAATACTCCTGTTTATATTGTTTACATTATATGAAAAGTATAGGGCTAGTGGGGCACATGCTGGGGCAAAGTAAAGTGTAGCCTGCACTCATATTTGCATCCAAATTCAAGACAGTCTGAAATAAAACACATTCATTTATCCCCTTAAGCAGGGGTGGCAGGGGTGGGATTCTACAGGTTTGCACCTATTCTCTAGAACCGGTTGTTAACATTCTAAGTAGTTCGGAGAACCAGTTGTTAGAAGGAATTACAGGCCTAATCCTGTAAGAAAGGCAGGAAGGAAACATTCTGGTGTTGCTTACAGAAACTGCCTCTCCATTATCCCTTATTACTTTCTTGGCAGAACTAGACTTCCTGTCTCAGGAACCTCTCTGGAGTTTTTTTCCTCTCCTTTGCTGGTACTTTGCTTGTAGAGTGACCATTCAAAGTTACAATGGCACTGAAAAAAGTGACTTATGACCATTCTTCACACTTACGACTGTTACAGCATCCCCACAGTCTTGAGAGGCCAGGCAAGGAGATGCATGCCTCGATGTGAGTGATATTGAGTTGGCCACGCCCAACCAATAACATGACTACCAAGCCATGTCCTCCCAGTCACATGACCACCAAGCCATGCCTACCACCTAAGCCATGTCCACAGTACCAGTTGTTAAAAAGTTTGAATCCCACCCCTGCCCCTAATTGCAATTTTTCCATTTCCAGCAATGTGGATGCAACCTAAAACAGGAAGTGCTGCCTGAGCTGGTGGCTGAATTAACAGTGTGATTCTTGACTCTTTGTCTTTTTTATTTGAAAAAAATCCAACGAAGTCTGGTCACAAGAGTCCTCATCGATCCCTTAGTCAGATTCCTTTCTTGCCTTGCTCTGCATCTGGCTGAATGACGATGGAAATCTGCTTTCCTGTGCTGCATGCTTCTTACTCAGGCAATACAATTAGATTAACAACATGCAAGTTATGGCTTTAGGCCTTCTCCCTCTGCTTTTAATATGCCCCCAGGTTTGCATCTTTGATATCAGGCAGTCAACCATCACTATCAGCAATGTAGTTCCTCTCCAAATCTGGGCAGAATAACAAAAATATAAAGTACAGTAAACCTTCGGATAGACTTCGCATTTCCAAAGTAATAACCAACCTTCTTCCCAAAATTAGACCATCCCAACTAGATGACATCATCAGAAAACCATCCACTTTCTTCAGGTCCAACAATGGGGTTCTTTTTTTGGAGTACAGACTCTGGCTGGCAAAATGTTTTGATTTAGATCCACTTACATTTAGCGTTTGACCCAATTCTGAATTATTTTACTGTTGTTTTTTGCTAAATTACAAACAACATTTCATTTCAGTTTAGAAGAAGTTGTACTTGAACCCTCTATCTTTTCCAGTATAATTCAACTACTGTGTTTAATCCCAATATTATGAATGGTTTTGTCTTTCTTATAAATGAATGTGTTTTTTTTTTTAATTAAATTGCTTCTTTCATGAAGACAGTAAATATAATTGGGAGTTACTAAAATCAGACATTGGGTAACCATTAAGGTCATTTTATAAATCTAGTCCTGATAATATATATTATTCTAATATCTAGAGTTGACTACCACAAGATACTGTAGAGTTATTTTCAAAATATATTATTGTAATTATTGTTATCATTGTTATTATTGTTATTATTGTTATTATTGTTATTATTACTACTACTACAACCAGTGAGGCTTATGGCTACTGAAACACCACCTGCAAAGATATAAATAGAGACAAATTACATGGAACATACACCAAACATTTCTTTGTTCAATTCCACATGATGGCCATCAAATTGTGAACTCCTCAGCTCCATTGGAAAAAGTTTTGCTAGCATGAAGACCTGGTAAAACACACAACTGAATAGGGCACAGTCCAGAATTCACAGTAAGGAGGAGTCACACAAGATGCAACCAGGGATGGGTTGCTACAAGTTCACCCGGGTTTGGAAGAACTTGTAGCTAACGTTATGGCCAGTTCAGAGAACCGCCAAATCCTACCCCTGGCTGCCCCTGCCCACCCCACCCCACCCCTCCCAGGAGTCTCTACACAGCCCATTTTGGATGCAAGGTAAGTGCAGAGCCCACGTGGAGGCTTGAGGAGGGCAAAAAAAAGGACCTCCCAGAAGTTCTGGAAATTTTTGCCTTCCCGGAGGCTCAAGGAAAGCCTCCGGAACCCAGAGAAGATTAAAATAACCCCCACCATGACGCAGGATGTAAATGAGGACATGCCCACCATGGCCACACCCACCAAGCAACCGGTCAGAGAACTCATTGTTGAAATTTTCGAAGCCCACCCCTGGATGCAACTCTGTGTAATTTCCAGCAGTGTAAAATAAATTAAAGCATAAAACCACACAGAATTCAAGAGGCAGATGCTGCTTTAGCAGTTCAACACACACAGTATTCTCCCAAGGATATTTCCTCTAAATTCATGCCTCTGAGCCTGAGAATGGAGAACCAGTTATTGAGGTAATGACACATAACATGTCCTCCTACATATGAACTCCAGAGAATGTTCTCTCAGTGATGAATAACACCATCTTGAAGAAGCAACAATATAAAACATTGGCCTTATCTATCACAGCTCTGCAGTCTTTGAATTTTCCAAAACTAAATAAGTTGTTAACAGAGTAAATAATAGCTATTGATCTGCAGAGAGAGATTGCTTGGGAGTTACCCTTGTTTTAATGTGTTGCCTTCATCCTTACTGGAAGAAAGCTACTGTTGCATTGATTTCACCAGGAGGCTTTGTCCTTCTCATTTGGAAGCAGCTGAAACTACAGGTTATGGGTTGCAAACAGTTCATTCTATGGTTGAAATATGCCCCCTACACCTGACTCCATTTATTGGCAGGTTTCCTTACAGATCTAACAAATTCTAACTATTGCTTAGACTCACATATCATAATGAAGTTGTCATTTCTAGAGTCACCTATTTTTGCCTTGTTGGAAAATAGCAACATACAACAATTATTCAATCAGACTAGAAATAAGTGGTGTAACCAAGCAACAAAAATGTGTGTGTGTGTGTATAAAAATGTGTGTGTGTATATATCTAGGTTATTTTTGTTCTTATAACTCAGAATGTTTTTCTTCTGTTCCTTTGCTTTTTGACTGCAGGTTGTGATTATCAGATTTAAAGATTTTGAAGTACTTGCATGGACTTGGTATTTTAGTCGCTTAGTAGTTTAAGATTTTAGTATTTCATGTGCAAGGTATTTTTTAATTTAATGATTTAGCTTAAAGTACCTAACCTTTTAGCAAGCTAGTACTAGTATTTTATTCCTGCATTTTTGTCACTTTTATTATGCTGTGTGCAGTCCTTGTCAGGAATTGTAATACAGGTATCTAGTCTGAGCCCTAAATAGAAATGCAACTTGATCTTACTGCCTAACTTTCCCATTGATTCAAGAAGCCCTTTTATTTAAAGTGGTCTAACTTGCCAAGAGCCTTGGATTCCAGCAGTCCTAAAGAGATGAAGGGTTTCTCGGCTAGAAAAAATTGATGTAACCTGGTCAGGTCCAAAATGTGCTGGCAAATTAATTCAATTTTCCTTAGAGCTTTTGGAACAATGGACTTGCCCAGCCCCAGTTTTGAGCAACCCCTACTAATACATCTTCTGAATCTACAAATCTGTGACTTTGGGCCACATGACTGCAAACTTTTCTTGGATCTATTTAGTCAAAAGGATGCCCAAGAAATGTCTATATGAAACTTCTTCACCTTAGTTTTCATCCTCACTTGTGCCGTGGTATGTTTCTTACCCTTTGTAACTCTACATGCAATATGTTATGCACTACTTAGTAGAACAGAAACAATTCAGACTTCTGTGATGACCCACCAGCATATAGGTTTGAGGAGGTGTTGATGTGTATTTCATACAAGGTAGACAGATTTAATTTTACTGGCTAGACTGATGCACAACTCCAGAAAGCAAGCTGTTCCAAGAATTAACCAGTGGAACAGCTGGTCTTCAGAAGTTGTGGCTGCTTCATCATTGGAGGTTTTTAAGAAGAGACTGGACAGTCATTTGTCTCAAAGTGTATAGGGTTTCCTGCCTTGAACAGGGGATTGGACTTGTCTAGAAGGCTTCACAAAGTTGCATTAGCTAGTTGTTCCTTAATATAGGACCATTGATTGGAATTCAGATGAAATACAGTGAAACCGTACCTAGGATTGTCTCCTGTTTAGTGAACTATTCCCAGGATCCAAATCAAAAAGAGATTTTATGAACACAAAGACATTATTTGGTATTAATTCATCAGGAGAGCAAAATATATTTCAATCAATATAGTTTTAAAAAATATGTCTTGTTGAGTGTTTTGTTTCTTCTATAGAGACTTCCTACAGCAACATTTCTCAATCAATTCATGGTTACAGAATCAAGCTCTTCCAGCAGTTGGATAAGATGTTCTAAAATATCGATATTTATCCAGTTACTCTCTAAATCTCTAAGAAAGGCAATAGGTACCAGTCTCCCATATTTTATTTCAAACTTATTTAACAGCATATGGTTAAGGACAGTTTGACCCAGCAGCTGTTCAAAATTATTTGATTAGATTTGCAGCACTGAACAGAACAGAAAGTAAGAGCAATATAAACAGTTCGAAGTTTTCAGCACAGATGTTCCTTGCAAAGGTGTCTTTTGCTAACAGGTAGTGTGCCAAGGTAAAGCAATATGCCAGGAACATTTGGCCTGGCTAAGGCAAATGGCTGCAGAAAATACATTCTTTTATGTGAAAAGTAAAAGTAGAAAATAAATCCATCTATCATATTTAGCTATAGTTAGATACGAAGGGAAAAAAGTTGCTTTTTTTTTAATTTAAGAAAGTAGAAAGACAGGTAATTGCTTAAAACTAGTGTTCAATTAGGGTGGTCTCTGAGCTTGGTTGTTTCCTTGCAGATTTTCATTACTGAAACTAGGTAACATCTTCAGTGGTAGTAAGGAATGGGATTTGCTCTCAATTTATATTCTATTGGCTTGCCCTGGGCTGGTCTTTGGTTGCGCTATTTACTGTTTGCTTGTTTGGCAGTTCCTTGGTTGGGGACTGTTTTGATTCCAATGATAATCAAACATTGTCCCAAAGGTGCTTTTTCCAAAGGCAACTGGACTTTCTTTGTTTTTTACTTGAAGGCATTTCACATCTCATTCAAGAGGCTTCTTCAGTTCTGAACTGAAGAACTGGTTCTTGGATGAGAAATGAAACATCTTCAAACAAAAAGCAAAGAAGACCCAGCTGCCTTTTGAAAAAAAAAACATTGTCCTTTGAGACAATGTTTGACCTGGATGACTGAGAATCTCCACATATATATAGTCAAATATTTAGTACTATAAATAAATATTATTTAATTATTAGAATAATCAAAGCCTCTGGATCTGGAACTTTCAAAATTAATAAATCTTCCTTTCTTATTCCTATCGCCAAGTGTGAAACAGTCACGTACATTGACTTCTACTTATTTGTTGCAATGGAAAGGATTGTCTCTCACTGTCCCCACTATAATGTCATTAAATAAATATAACAGGCAAGGATTCCTGGGTTATATGGTTTGCTCCAATATCTCAGTACTGTTGTACTCTGGTCTAGGCATTGGATAACCTTACTACAGTCATGAATTTTCATTTGCTGGAAATAATACCTGATAATCTCTGAATATACCTAAAGCAAATTATACTAAATAACTATGTCCATAGTGAGTAGTTATAATATATATAATACTCTAAGGATGCCCCAAAATAATAAATTTCATCTTCCATAAATGAGAAGTTACAGTAATTCTTCGTTAACTACATGGGAGTTATCTGCATGAATCTCAAAGAGCTGGTATCTTAAAGAACATAAATATGTATTTCTTATATTAACATTCATAATCCAGCTAAAATATTTTACAGAAAAAAGAAAAAGGAGTCACACATTTATAGTTCACCTCACAAAGACAGTGTGGTTGGGGAATTCCCACACTCTTGAGAAATTTTACAGGGCCATTGTTTTATTTAACTGTGCATGAAATACAGGCTGTTGCAACCGCCAATCTGTGTGGGGTTAGGAACAAAGCCTTTTGAATGGAGGAATTGGCACTTATAAAAAGATATATTATTTCTAAAAATATGTACAGTTCTCCAAGCAGACTGAAATTATATGTGTGAACAGAATTGTTAATACTCATAATGCCCTATATAAGTTTAAAACAGCAACTGAGTTTCTTAGATTTTGTTCAAGCAAGCCTCGGAAACTGGAGAGGGAGGGAGAGAGGGAGAAGGAAAAAGAGATCTATTTTTGTATTATCAAAGTAAGTGAAGAGAAGACCAGATGCGGAAGAAAAGACATGCAAAATTTGGAAATTCTTCTCTATTTTCCATAAGTGGCACGTCCTCACTATTTTAGGACAGGTGGCTGGCTCTTTGGAAACCAAAGAATGTGGCAGTAGAAAGAGACAGGAATCAAAAAGAAGGAAGACCATAGAAACAATGAAGGCCATGGCAACTATATGGCAATGCAGCAGATAGTGCTGGAGTGGCATAGCAATAAGATAGGTGTAGGAGGAAAACTAAGATTATGACATCTGACCCCCTCAATTCCTGGCAAATAGATGGGAAGAAATGGAGGTAGTGATAGATTTTAATTTTCTGGGCTCCAAGGTCACTGCAGATGGGGACTACAGCCAAGAAATTTAAAGATACTTGCTCCTGGGGAGGAAAGCTATGTCAAATCTAGACAGCATACTAAAAAGCAGAGACATCACCCTGCCGATAATAGTGCATATAGTCAAGGCTATGGTTTTCCCAGTTGTGATGTATGGTTGTGAAAGTTGGACCATAAAGAAGGCTGAGCGCCAAAGAATTGAGGCCTTTGAACTATGGTGCTGGAGAAGTCCCTTGAGCTGCACGTCAAGTCCCTTGAGCTGCAGGTCGATCAAACTGGTCAGTCCTAGAGGAGATCAACCCTGACTGCTCTTTAAAAGGCCAGATCCTGAAGATGAAACTCAAATACTTTGGCCACCTAATGAGAAGGAAGGATTCACTGGGTAAGAGCCTAATGTTGGGAAAGATTGAGGGCAATAGAAAAAGGGGACAACAGAGAATGAGGTGGATGGATGGAGTCACTGAAACAGTCAGCATGAGCTTAAATGGACTCCGGGGGATGGTAGAGGACAGGAAGGCCTGGAGGAATGTTGTCCATGGACAGCCCTGCCAACTCTCACGGTTCTGCCGTGAGTCTCACGATTTTTTGTCATTTCTCACGGTCTCACGACAAGGCTCCTCAATCTCACGTCAAATTTAAAACGCTTTTTTTTTTTCAAATTTGGGGGTCGGCTTATATGCGAGTATATATGGTAATCATTTTTCTTTGTGTCTGTCCATCATTTTGAAAGGGGAGTAGGCCCTGGGAACGAGGCTAGTTTCCCAATAGTCTTTGTAAGTTCAGCGCGGGAAAGCGATCGCAATTGTATAAACATGGTGAAAAGAGGTGGTGATTTTTCAATAGAAGAAAGAAAGCTGCATCTTCTTACAACAGGGAACACAAATAAAACATTTAAATAAACTGTTAATGACTTTCCTCGATGGAAAAGGGGTTTGTTTAATCTTGATCGGGGAAAAAAATAGAATCTCACTATTTTTTATAGAATCTCCAGATTTTTTTTCATGGGTCTCCAGATTTTCCTTTATCAGGGGTTGGCAGGTCTGCATGGGGTTGCAATGGGTGGGATACGACTTTGCCACCACACCAACAACAACAGGAAGTGAGATGCCACATGAGTAATCAAGTGAGAAGCAGCCAATTTCAATCACTCTTTCACAAACCCTGGGCACTGGGATCTGGAAAGCCCTAGTTCTGACAAGAAAGCGTAGCCCAAAAGTGTGGGAAAAGGAGCAGCAGCATCAGAGCCAGGTTACAACAATCATCTCCTAAAGGACACCAGGCACCATTTATGCACAGCTGCAGAGAACAGGCCAGATGAATTATACCCCAGCTAGAAACAAAGCAATGAAAGCTAGTTTCGTGTAGCAGTTAGAAAAATAAGTTTTAGTCAGGTATTAGATAATAAACCACTACTAAAATTGTTGTCAAGAAAACCAAAGGGAATAGTTTAGGCAGTCACTACTCTAACAACCACAGCCCAAGGCTTCCATGAAAGCCGATTAATACAACCATAACTGTAGGTGCAGATGGAATATCTATCTATCTATCCATCTGTCTATCCATCCATCTAGCTTTCATCCCATTATCCCCTGCGGGGTGGAGTCTGAGCAACTGAATGGAATTAGCAGTGTTTTAATGGCCAGATGCCCTTCCTGTCACCAATGCGAAGTTTTGTTCAGCAGATATATTCTCAGTGTGCCTAGAGATAGAAATATCTGTCTCCATGTAGGATTGAACTCACAGCCTCCTGATTGTGAGGTGAGAGCTCCATCTCTAGGCCACCCCACCACCTATCTATCTATCTATCTATCTATCTATCTATCTATCTATCTATCTATCCATCCATCCATCCATCCATCCATCCATCCATCCATCCATCCATCTATCATCTATCATCAACACCACTGAAAATATATTTACAAGTTCTCTAATACAACTGATTGGTGATTAGCTAACCTCAGCATTTCCTGAACATCCCTGGCTATATAACACTATTGTTCTGCATTTTTGTTTTGCTAGAATTGCAGTATAAGCAATTTTCACCTGTTTATTGAGTGTCCATATAAGATTAGTGCAGAATGTCCTATTTTGACTTCATCAATAGATATCTGAAGTATTTTATGTCTATTTTTGCTCAAAGAGAATTTTTCTTATACTGTGCTATTTTACCATAATTATATTCTGAATCTGAAATATTCTGTCATGTTACTTCAGGGGTGGCAATGCAGATTCATTTAGTTCCCTGTGGTTCCATCATTAAGGGCTTTCAAATTTGCATCATCTTAGGTTAAAAGTGATTTCTGCCAAAACCTCTATTCAACACATTATTTAATTTTCCTTGAATAAATCAAAGAAAGGTTTTGTGTATGCACATTTCTTATTTTCTCACAGACTCTGGGGAGGAAAAACTTAATAAAAATAAAACAAATTAAAAAAAATCCTTCTAGGGTAAAACGATTTATTATACGTAAAAAGCTCTGTTGAAATATTACATTTTAGAGTCTAACTTTTAAGAGTTTCTTCTTTCTGTGAGAAGTTGCTGCCTCTGAAAAGCTCCCTGGTCAGATCCAGGTTACTAATTTCTCTAACAAGAGTAACAGCTACAGAAATGTGAAACAGTGTACAAGTTATGGGTATCTTTCTGCTGCTCAATCTTCTTGTTCCTAATGCAAACAATTGGATGGATTCCTACCTTTAGCATAGTATGATGTGAACTTAGCCAAGAGGGTTTCTAAGTCATATTATGATTTAGCATGTTTTGTGAAACAGTCTCTTATGGCATGCTCAGCAAATCAGAGCTTAACAGTAGAGGTGATTTCAGCCATTCTAACTTCCTTCTGATCTGCTCTTTTAGGCATTTCCGGATAGCTGAAAGTGTAGCTGTGCAAGTGAGTGACATGATCTTATTTCATTATGTTATAAACTTTCTGCTGGGGTCCAGTTGCGTAAATATGCCAAGATTCTAAGTGATAAGTTGAAACTGAGCAAGATCAAGAATAGTAAGAAGGAAGTATAGCGGACACTTGACACTACATCAGGAGTGTCCAACTCAATTTATTTGAGGGCCACAACAAGGTTGTGTTTGAACTCAGGAGGGGTGAGAGGGTGTGGCCAGGGTGGGCGTGGTCAGATTAACATCACTTATGTTGGGGGGGCTGTGGTGCCCTGAATGTTCTGCCAGCATAAGATGGCCTCCTGGAACCCTCTGTGAGCAAAAATGGAGCTCGAAAGTCCCGAGTTCCATTTTCACTGGCAGAGGCACTGCAGACTGGTCCTTCCCTGTTTCCAGGGTGGCCCCACAGCCAGAACTAAGCACCCCACAGGCTGGATCCAGCTCATGGGTCTTGAGTTCGCCACCCCTGCACTAGATTAACTGAGGGGTTTTCAACATTTCTGACATAATGGCCCCTCAAATAATAAAATGAATTTGACACCTCCCTATGAATATAACCAATGATTTCATCTTAAAAATATTTTTATCAGGAATTTTAACAATAAGAAAAAACAATACAAAATGAAATTAAAGAAAGAAAATAAAAATAGAGAAAAAAATATAAAGAAAATACTAAAAGTACAAAAAATACAAAAGGAAAATTAAATATATTTAAAGAAGTGACTTCTATTCTTTACAGCAATTGCAAATAAATTTCATCTCTTTCCTCCCACTTTGAAATTTCATTATATGAATCTATTTCCCAACCACATTTAATCAACAACTCCTAAAATCATTAACAGTTCTGGCTAGAGAGAAATTCCCTGAGGGATGGGCTCCAGCATAAGTCCGAAAGCTCAGAAGACTGGTCCCAGTGACTGACCCATACTGGATCTTGCAACATTATCCAGGTTCACATATGTTCACCTTCATTCATATTAACAGTTCTTTCTGGTTTCTGAGAAAAGTCCATATAGGACAGTGGTGGCTAACCTTTTTGGCACCGAGCGCCAAAATGGGAGGAAACCGGAATAGCAGTTCCCCGACACACGCATAGGAATGCCGGAAACCAGAAGCTGAACTACATGCACGCTGGGAAGCTGCTCTTCCAGTTTCCAGCACTCCCGTATGCATGAAGACCAGCTGGTCAATGTGCGCATGCACTCCAGGGAGCTGCTCTTCTGGTTTCCAGCACTCCCGCACATGCAAAGACCAGCTGGCAGTGCACACATGCATGCCAGGGGAGCTGCTCTTCCAGATTCTGGTGCTCCTGTGTGTGCAAAGAGCAACTAGCCAGTGCACATGCATGCACTGGAACCCAGAAAAACAATGGGCAACAACTGGTGTAGCCAGAGAGATGGCTCTATGTGCCACTTACGGCATGTGTGGCATAGGTTCACCATCACAGATATAGGATTTCCAAGATTTTATAATTATTCTCTTAGTATGCTCATCCATAAGCTTGATGCTAATTCCCAGAAGAAGAAAAAATAAACCAATGTGTTCAGTAATTTCTGCATTGGTTCATTTATGCATTTGATTTATATTTTGCCCTTCTGCTCTAGCAAGCACTCAAAATGGCTCTGAATTAGGCAGACGGGCTCCTCATATTTGCTGAAGTGTTGCATTATATAGCCACGAATGATGCTGCAATTATTGTAACATTATTTTCTTGAACTGGACATCCTCTTTCTCCTTGCACATAACTAATAATATTTTTTGTTTATGTAGGTACTAGCAGGGTACCTGTGCTTCACTACTTAACTATGTGATTGGGCAAGTTTTAGGGGAGGAAAATAAGGGGGGGAAATTGTATCCCTGCTTACTAGCATTCATCAGTATTCATCTGGTTAGCATCCTGTTAGTGTGTGAGAGTTCAGGGCTGTTTGGAAACTGAAACAGTGTGAGCAAGGAGACAGCAAGGAGCCTGGCTGTGGCTTAGCTCAACTGTTCTTAGTAAAGCTGTTTGCTGCTGTGAAAGTAAAACTGAAACTGAAACTCCTCTCCTTTGTTTGTGTTTTGCATTTGGAAGAGATTTCTTTTCAGGTAGGGAGGGGGAGTAGAACTCCTTAGCATCAGAGCATGTTAAAAATAATAGAAGAAATACTAATGCTCTGATGGTCTTTTCAAAAAATCCTTTCTTAGTGAGCATATAGAAGCCAAGAGGAACATACATGCCAAATTTCAAGTTTGTAGGCTTTACGGTTCTGGAGAATTTGTGATGATGCATGAGTGCTTTTTCGCTTTTATATATATAGATATATCCTCCTTTCCATGTATCTGTTTATACTATTTTAGCACCAGCATTGCAACATATTTATAAATTCTTCTATTCTCCCATCCCAAAGATTTTTAATGTACATTAGCTATTGAAGAAATAAGAGGTTAGCTAGTATTTACTACTGCAAATATAAATTATTTCTATCCTTTTATTTCCAGGGCTTATTTTCCACATACTGTAGGCAAAATCCCAGGTTTTTTTTTTTTTTTAAGAATTTTATTAATTTTCTACAAACAGACATAACATACAAAACATTAAAAACATCTACTCTCATATATACTTCCGGTGTGTCGGTTGGTTCATCAGTTTTGTGCATTCATTTTATAGTCTCAATTACAGTTATATTACATAACCACTCATATTGTCAATCCATATCCTAATATTACCAAAAAAAAATTAAAATAAAATCTTTTTCTGACTATACTTTTAATCATTCATGCTTTGTGAGATAACAATACTTCAAACAGTTTATTCTATAAC
>BLBF01000021.1:278385-344352 GCA_015471245.1 Laticauda colubrina | reverse complement strand
TTTAAAATAAGTGTAATATAAGCCTCTGACCATGTTTTGGGTGTCATCTTCTTTAACATAACTTCATTCATAACTTCTAACAATGGGATGTTCAATGATTCTTGAAATTTTTTATAGAATTCTGCCGGAAGCCCATCTGGACCTGGTGCTTTCCCATTATTTTGTCTCTTAAATGCTTCATTTAATTCCATCATTGTTATATTGCTTTCTGACATTTCTTCAGTCTCTTTAGGTATCTTCGGTAAGTTAACATTCTGTAAATACTGTTTAATTTTTTCCTCATCAATATTCTCTTGTTTATATAGTTGTCCATAGAAATCTCGAATAATTTCCTTTTTCTCCTTATTACCACAACAAACTTGACCTTGATCATCTATTAGTTTCAATATTTTTCTTGATTCCTTCTCCTTTCTCAGTTTATATGCTAGCCATCTACCTGGTTTATTTGCGTCTTCAAAATAATTCTGTTTAGAATTTCTAATTTTCTGTGCCAGTTCTTCTTTCTCTATTAATTCCATTTTATGCTTAATTACATCCAGTTTCAATTTAATATCTTTTTTCTGTGGCATTTTCTGTATTTCTTTTTCAAGTCTTTTATATTCATCTTCCAGGATCTTGGAGGTTTGTCTTTTCCTAATATTCTTTTTTCTTGTATAATCTATTATCAAACCTCTAGCATATGCCTTCATTGTATCCCAAACATTCTGTATTGAAGTGTCTTCTTTTTTGTTTTCTTTAAAGAAAAAAACCAATTCCTTCTCCATCCATTGTATAAAGTCTTTCTCCTTTAAAATAGTATTGTTTAATGTCCATCTCGATCTTTTTTTTTGTCCCTTCCATTTAATTGTCATTGGACTATGGTCTGCCCAAGTACTCATTTCAATACTTGTTTCTTGAATAATGGATATTAATTCTGTTGAGATCCAAATCATATCTAATCTGGACCATGATAAATGTCTATTAGAGTAAAAAGTATATTGTTTAGCTTTAACGTTTCTTTCCCTCCAAATATCTTTTAAAGTTAATTCATCTGTCATTTTAAAAAAAGATTTAGGGAGAACCTTTCTATTTTGTTTTGTTGTTGTTGTTATATGGTCCAATTTATTGTCCACAATTTCATTAAAGTCTCCCATCATAATTATGTTAACATAGTCCAATCTAATTATTTCCATATGTAGTTTTTTATAAAACTCTTCTTGTTTATCATTCGGGGCATAAATTGCAATCAAGAGTATTTTTTTACTATTGTCCATTATTTCCACCATTAATACTCTTCCATCTTCATCCGTGTAAATCAGTTTTGCTGGGATATCCTCTTTAATGTAGAGAACCACTCCCCTTTTCTTACATTGAATCAAAGAAGTAAATATTTTCCCTAATTTTGGCTTTACTAACAATTGCTCATGTTGTTTTTTAATATGAACTTCTTGTAAGCAAATTATATCAAATTTTAATTTCTCTAATTTATGAAAGGTTTTTCTTCTTTTAACAGCTGAGTTAAATCCATTTATATTCATTGTAATCAGTTTTTTTTCTTCCATGATTATGCTTTATATTTAGGTCTAACAGCTCTCGTAGTTCTCACTTCACGTTGTTCTTTACTGTCTACCTGTCCACCTACAACTCCTTTCTCTTTTTCAATCTCCAGTTGTCCCTCCTGAAACTCAATTAATGAGACCTCTTTCTCTGCCTCCTCTTTTCTTCTTCCAAAAAATTCTGCGTAGAAAAGTTCTGCTTTTTCAATCGAATCAATTCTATGTCTCTGTTCTTGCCACGTAAAGATTAGTCCTTCTGGTATCAGCCATCTATAGTTCACTTCATTTTCTAATAGTATTTTGGTCAGAAATCGGTATTCTCTTCTCATCTCTCTCACTCTTCTAGGTATTTGTTTTAAAACCACAATCTCTTTACCTTTATATTTCAATGTTTTCTCTCTTACCACTTGCAATATCTGTGTTTTGATGGATTTTTTGGTAAATCTGATATGAACTTCCTTTGGTAGTTTATTTCTCATCGCATATCTTGTATAAACTCGATATATCTCATCTACTCCATCCATCATCTTTTCCTCAGTAATTTCCAGAAGGTCTGCCAGCATTTCTATCATTATCGCAGCCAAATTTTCTCCTTTTTCCTCATCTTTATTTTGGAATCTAAGATAAAATTCTGACCTTTCCATCTCCCACCTCAACATCCCATTTTTTTCTTGTTCTACCACTGTTAATCTAGTGTCAATATTTCCAATCTTCTCCTCTCTTTGTTTTCCTTCTTCCTCAATTTTTTGGAATCTCTCCTCATACTTCCCCATCATTTGTTTAATATTTTCATCAGATTTCTCTATTCTTTGATCCACAGCATCTATTTTTATCTTAATATCTTGAATTCCTTGCATAATCATCTGTAAATTTACTTTTTCTTGTTCTTTATCTTGCTTCAACATTGTCTGAATTAAATGTTGTCCTTCAGATGGTGGGGAAGCAGAGGTAGAAACAGAAATGCCAAATGATTTTGGTTTCCTGCTCATTTTAATGCTTCCAAAGCTTCAGGTTCTCTTTGACTTTCAATCCAGCTAATATAGTAACCAAATATAGTCCAAAAAAATAAAAATAAAAAATCGAATAGTAAAAAGCCCAAAACCAAAGAAAAAAAAGGAGAAAAGGAAAAAGAAAAATCTTCAGGTTCTTCTAGACCCTAGTCCAATTGAAGTAATCCACCATAAAAAAAAAAAAAATAGAAGAAGAAAAAAAATAATAATAATAATCAAAAAAAAAACAAAAACAAGGTGGTAGATGGAAGAAGCAAAGAAGCATGAAAAAAAAGAAAGAGCTCTAAGGCTTTCCCTTTAAAATAAAAAGCAAAAATACTAGAGTTAAAATTAACAAAAAGTCTGGCGAGTAGGAATTTCAGATATATATATATATTATATATATATATATGCACTGCACACTGCACTTTATTTCCTTATCCAAGGCTCTTATTATGACTGTCTTCTCCAGCAGCTTCAAAGCCAAGCCTCAAGTGTTGAAATATTGATAAGAGTCCAAGAAAGCACCTGTAATAATATTTTACTGCGTTCTCCCTCTATCTTATCACATTAAAATGTCCTTGAAAAGGAGTGCTTTTCTCCCCAGTTCAAATAAAATATTTTCAAGCCTCTAGTTGGCAGTGTTGCAACATCTCTTACTACTCTTTCCCCCCCCAGCCAGAAAAAAAAATATTTATAAAAAACTCAAACAAGAAGAAAAAAAAGATAATCAAAGGGAGCCTCTATCCTAAAAAGAAAGTTTAAAAAAAAATAAAAATAAAAATCAAGAGAAGCATAAAAATATATATAAGAGAAAATTCAATCCGGTTACCTACAAAATCACATTAAAGTCCTCAAAAAAAAAAAAAATAAGGAAAGAATCCAAGTCTCAATTTGACGTCACTTAAACGCCACTCAGCCAAGTTTCAGTCAAACAAAAATAAAGTCACAGATTTCTTCTTTGTTCAGGATGTCCTTTCAAGTCTCAATCAATTTACTATACAAAAGAAATTTCTCACCCAACCGATACACGCTCATTTAAATCACTTTCTTTCCGGAGCTGTCCCGACTTCAGCAGCTTTGGAGGCTGCCTTTCCGCTGCCAGCAAAAGGGCTTCTCCCGGATCAAACCAGAGATTTTGCGATATCTCTGGGATCCTGGGACTGTGCCCTTCACAATCCCCATCTCTACGGGACGGTTTAGGTCCGTTAGGACCGACCAGGGGCGAAAATATCAGCTGCGATCTCAGAGCCCCGAGATTGCAGCTGTAACACCGAGATGAAGCTCCGCCTTCTGCAAAATCCCAGTTTTGTAGCTGCACATCTTGCTATCCAGTTCCCATATGGCACAGCAAACAAAGTGGGGCTCTGCCAAATGAAGATCCAATTATAGATTGCTCAATTATTGCATTTGATACTATAATTATATTTTATAACAGCAAAGTGTTGCCATTTTGGCAAATATGGGACATCTGCTTGTGGGGCTTGGGAAAATGCATCAAAATTCATTTATGTTGTATACATACTCTTCTGGGATGCTTATATTTATGAAGACATACTCATACTGAAAAAAACAGGGAGAGGAATATCCAAGAGATTGGACATTCAGATTAAAGATTCACAATATAAATTCCTATCCTGTTATTGAATAAATTGTTTGAAGGCCTAGACCAAAGTGTTTTGACTCACTATGCTTATGTAATGGACTATCATTCATAATCTCACAGAAAGTGGGGCCCTCCTCATCAGGGAGCTCTGGTTCCATCATTGGAGGCAGTAGGAGACTGAGACCTGCTCAGAAATGAACACTTAACCCTGCTACAGCTCAGACAATGGGATAAATCATGTGTTAGTCAGTTCCAGAAGAGCAAACTCAAAAGGGAACCTTTCTGTCTAATCTGCCCTTGGCTACGAATGAGTGTTTGGTTCTGGACTTCAGTTCTATCCTCATCTATACTCTTCGTAAGTTGCCCACATCTCCCAGAAATTAACACATTATTATAATGAGGTACCAGCTATCAGAGCCAGGTAATAATTTCATGTATTGGTCTAAACTATGATGGGCACGAATGCTTGGATGTTGCAGAAAGTCCAGCAGTATTCTTTTGTGAAGCTTAATTACACCTCACTAGTACTGTCACAACTTTTGATGCCCTTCAAAACTGACTTCTAGATTTGACTAAATTCAAGGCTGATATGTGTATGACTGACAGCCATTCAAGGTGAAACAGAATAGGGAACCAAAGTCATGGAAGTCTGTACGACTCTCAATATAAAGGCACACTAATAGAAACTTGCAAAGCTGGATGCCTTTCCTTCTCTTCATCATTGTGAGAACTAGGGAGGGTCTTCTCTGAGACATTTTCACAAGTTACAGTTCTGACCAGGACTTAATTTTCTTTATCTAGCTATTGTCTTGGTAGCAACTCTACCCACCATAAATACACTGTTATTAGTAATGCTGTGATCTTATCTCAGTAATGTTTTAACAGACTTCCTTAGCATATAAGCTGACTGATGCTATCAAGAAGTTGGTTGTCTGCTGATTGGAGCCACAACAAACCGGATTTATTTTATTCATTTATTTAATACAACTTAGGGACTCTCTTCCTAACTCTAGATAACTCTTGATGGCTTACGCTTAAAAGAAGGGTTTTTTTCCTTGCAATAAAAGAGAAAATAGATAATAAGTTTCCAAGAGGCAAGTTCTGCATAACAATGCCAACACATCCTACAGGGACCCAAATCCTATTCTGCTTCAAGGCCTAGAGGAACAGTCAAACTTTTAATTATTTTATGAATTTGATCAGAATGGGTTTCATGGTCACCTAAAATTTCAGGATCCACCATAAATAATAGTTTAATTGGTATTATTTCAAGAAGTATGCTGTGGCCTCTTTAAACATGCTTTGTTTCTCAATACAATGTTATTTTCCCACTCTGTTCTGGGGTCCATGTAGTTGCTAATCGATGGGTTCATGTTTTTGATGTTATTTTGCAAATTTAACTTTTGTCCATTTACTTTGATTACACTATGAATGTTTTATAATAAATTACTGTTGCAACCCATTGAGAGTCAAGTAAACCCTGACTGCAGCAACCTAAAATCATATCAAATAAATATTTCAACATTTGTCTGACATTTTATCTACTTTAAAGGAAAATAAAAGCTTCAGGGAAGATTTTACTATTTTTAATTCACTTTATTAGTGAATACTAGACTTTTTATTCAGCCTATATTGCCTCAGTTCTGGATGCATTTGGGCAGATGTATATGCATTTTAAAAAGCATGGTTTCCCATTTCATTCAAAAGCAGAGACAACATACAAGTCAAATATTAATCTAAGAATGAATTTGGAATGAATCCTCATAACAATATTCCACAACAACGAATGTTTCCTCTCAGACAAGGAGATTGCCTAAGGATAAAGAAATGAGTGTAGAAGCCCCTCAACAACTGGGGGGGGGGAGATGAAAAAGATATTTAGAAAATGGATGAGAAATTAGAAGAAGCAGTGGAAGAGAAAAATCAAAATGAGATGCAAGAAGACAAAGATAATGAAGAGAAAGGATTGATAAGTAGGAATCAAACAGACAATTCCTTAAAAATTTATAATAGAACAAAAAGAAAAAGAAAAATATCTTCAAAAAAAGAAAAGTTTAGAGAAATAAAACAAAAATCTCTTCAACAAAAAAGAGAAAGATTTCTGGATGGATGTTCAAAGGATGCATCAGAGAGAGATAAAGGGCAGCCTGAAAGGGATACTTAGTGGGGATAAAAACATTACAAAAAGTTATAAGATTCCAAGAGAGAGAAAGAAAAAGGTGATTAAAAAGTTAATAGATGAAGGAACTCCCAAAAGATTAAAAGATAACAGATAATCAGAGTTGAAAGGGACCTTGTAAGTCATCTAGTCCAACCCCCCACCCAAGTGGGAGACCCTACACCATTTGCGACAGATGGGAATCCAATCTCTTCTTGAAAGTCTCAAGTGATGGCGCTCCCACAACTTTTGTAGGCAAGCTGTTCCATTGGTTGATTGTTCTCACTGTCAGAAAGTTTCTCCTTATTTCCAGGTTAATGGAAATAAAAGATGATGGATAGCGATAAAATATATTAATAAACTGGAAAAGTAGAAAATATAAATAGGGAAAATAGTAGCATATATACTAATAGATAATAGAATTTACTATATTTAAAAGTAAGCTAAGGGTAGAAGGTAGGTAATTTAATTGTATTATTAACAGTATGTATTGTGAACTTAAACAAGATATTGTGAACTTAAAATTTTTAAGGCTCAGAAATTGTAAGGACTTTGAGATATAGTCCCAGGATTGACTGAATGTTGTTAATATTTGGTCTGATTAGTAGTTCTAGATATCTGGGATATTGAAAGTATGGTAGAATAATGAGTAATTTTTAAAATAGTAAATATAAGTGACTTAATAGGGGATAATAAATACATGGCAAAAAGAAATGTTATCTATATTTAAATGAATTAATGGAAAAAATGAGAAAGAACTATAAAGAGAGAATAATATTGCTGAAGTTGGAAGATTAGGATTATATGTACTTATTTGTATTATCATTGTTAGCATTGTTTTAAAAGGACATTGACCCAGTCAATACACTGTTTACAAAATATGTATGGTATAAAAAGAAAATTGTTAATAAAACATGATTTTTTTAAAAAAAAGAATGGTCTTCTCTCATGCTCTTGAAAAAACATTTAGAGAGAATAAAAAAGTCAGAAGGGACCTTGGAGGTCTTCTATACATGCTGTTCAGCCAGTAATTAAATAGAAATCTATTGAATAGATTTAGAAATAAAAATAAAGATGACCTTTTTCCAATTCAATAAGTTTATCTGAACAATGTACTTACTTTTTCAATAGTTCTAGTCTAAGTTCTAGTCTAAGTTCTAGTTCTCAATAGTTCTTGTCTAAGCCACCTAGATAACCTTGATTATTAGATGGTCTACAAACTTTGTAACTAAATAAATAAGCGTATTTTCTGATTTATATGCACAAGATAGTTGGCAAAAGACAGAGATATGTGTCCTATTTGAGAAAAAGCAGGTTAGGGACAGATTGTCATGGAGAAAAATCTTTGTGGTCACTAAAAGCTTGGTGGCACTTAATGTGGTGACACCAGCATGATGTGGTCTAAATGGAGATAGAAATGAAACCAGAATTTTTCCCTTTGGGACTAATGGAAAAAGAACTGGAGAAAAAAAATGAATTTTGTAACTATACATGTTGACAGCAGCAAGACTATTGTATGCGCAAAAATGGAAAGACACTTTGATATCTACCATGGAAGAATGGATGCAGAAGTTGATGGAGTTGGCTAAGATGGCAAAACTGACTACTCTGATTAAAGGAAAGAATATAAGTACTTCTATTTCCACGTGGAAACTGTTTCTGAATTTTGTGCTTAATGTGGAAAAGAATGTAATTTTGACTTTGGAGTTTTTAGATTAGATTGATAGATCTTTATAGAAATGACATGTTCATAATATTATGGAAAGATAAGAGGCTGTGATTTGATGCAAATGCCTTATTTTACTGTAACAGAGAGAGTCAGAAGTGAATGCTTCATTTTCTTTTCTTTTCCCTACCTTTCCTCACTTCTCTTTCCCTTTTCCCTTCCCTCCTCATTGCTCTTGTATTTACTTTTCTATTTTGTATTTTATAATATTAATAACTTAATAAAAAATGTTTGGATGTGGTCGACCCAGCTTGATGGCACATAATAAAAAAGAAAACAAAAAAGTCAGATGCAAATAATACAGCAGCTTTTGGTTTTTCATGCAGTCATACAATACATGCCATTTTTCAGATTTAGTTAGCAAACTCATCTGGGGGTCAACAAAACATAAGGACACAATGATGGAAATTAAATGCTTTGCTGAATTAGGGGTTCACTAAAGTAATATCTTTATCTTAGATCTGTGATGCCTACCTTCTACTTAAGCAATACTTTTTCGAGCAGATAGCAAGAATGCTGAATGAACACTGGGGAATGTAACACAATTTTGATGGATGCATTGGGGATAGATCACTGAATGAATCCTTTCGAGACAAAGATAATAAGGCTTTCTTCCGTGTCCATCCTTCTGCTTAATTTATTATCCAAGACCTCACAGCAAAATCTTTACCATTGATTATTTAAGTCCTGCTGGTGCTATGTTTGCTTTATCCCATCTTCTTTTAATTTTCTTGGCCTGGACTTTTGTTGGAAATAAAATGCTAATGCCGCCTTGCTATAGCAATGTCTACTGTAATCAGGAAAAGTAGCTTAACATTCTTCAAGGTAGCATTCTGCGAAATGGTTCTTATTTTGTTACACAAAACTCAGATCACAAAATAGTATTATTGTGTCAGAAATTTATTCTTTGAAAAACTAAAAGCCTTACTTTTAGTTACTTACTAAATAAGATCCTTAGTTTAGTTACTAAGTTTTAAATGCCTGTATTTAGTTAGTTACTAATGTTCCAAGTATATCTTTGTTGCTCTCTATAGACAGATATTATCATAAAGGGAATGACTTGAAAATATTCAAATAGTGACAAAGAAATACAAATTTTCTCTGATTTTTTTTTACTGAAGTTGATGCTATTTTCTGAGCCAAAGCATATACTCTACCCAATTCTATATATATAGGCAATTGTGGTTAAACAAGACCCATAACAATGTGTAAATACTGTAGATTAAGAAGTGAGAAATTTCCTGATCTAATGCATATATCCTCACTCTCACCTCCCACCACTTAAATCCAATACTTAAGAAAGAGATGAGATATCCCTGTTTGGTGAGCTAGGACCATATAAGCAGCATCTTAAAACTGTAATTCCTTCCACCTATTCAATGAATATACTGTATTTCAACCAGATACATGGAAAGTGGATGAACAGTGGGCTGTGAAATGTATTTTTCTTATCTGATACAGAGAGGATAGATGATGGAAGAACACATCAAAGCCCAAGACAATAAGCCTTTCCTTTAGCAACTCTCCTTTCAACCAATTTGTTTTCCAGCAACACACACACAAACATACCAGAAAATCTACATGAATATTCATATACACTTTCATATGTGTTTCTCTTAATATACATTTTTGCATGCTTGGCTTCCTAAGAGATATATATTTCAGGCAAATTTTCCCAATGTCATGCATTTTTGTTCATTGTATTCACTAACATTCATTTATGTGGATTTTCTTTTAATGTACACATTTCAGTAAGCATTTTTAAAATCAGATGACGAGATTGCAGCAAGTGGTAAGATGTGCCTCCTGAACCGTTTCAGTTCCTACTGTGTATTTTTTTAAAGAAAAAAAGTGCACATTGGGTAAGGTAGTCTCTGATTTACAACCATTCATTTAACAACCATTCGAACTGAACAATGGCGTTGAAAAAAATGGCTTAAAACCGGTCCTCATACTTACAACCATCACAGTGTCCCCACAATCATAGGCAAACAGCATGTATTTAGGTAAGTTACGGTATCCCAGGGTTGCATGATTGCTATTCATGATCTTCCCAACCAGTTTCCAAGAAGCAAAGTCAATGGGGGAAGCCAGATTTGCTTAACAACCCCATGGTTCACTTAACAACTTCAGTTAATCACTTAGCCACCCTAGAAAAAAGGATTGTAAAATGAGGCACAACTCACTTAATAACTGCCTTGCTTAGCAATGGAAATGATGGCCCTCATGGTGGTCATAATTTGAGGATTACCTGTAGACTAAATTCATTTCACATCCAATTTTGGTTGCCAATCTCCATCTGTCTGTGGAGAGTCTCATCCATCTTGGTTTTTTTGCTGGTAATGTAAATGGGTTGAATTTATGTGTGACTAATTTAGGATCCTGCTTCCCAGTCTGCAACAGTGCTTAACCATGGCAGAGGGGATGTTGACTGGGACAAATAAGTGAAGAATACTGGGAGTCTTCCAAAAATACACAATCCCAGCGGGGTCACCCAAAGTGTGACAGTCATCCTTACCACCTAGCTAAAGCAAGTAGGCATCTATATTGCATAATAGTCTGGTGGTGTCAGTTTAGAGACAACACCGAAGGGATCATTTCATACTGCACAGGAGAAGGAGAAGGTACATCTCTCCTGCATTTTACCAAGAAAAATCACATTAATAGACAATATAAAATGATTGATGATGACCGGATGGCACTCAATATGCTACTAAGAGCTGAGGACCTTTCAGAGTGCTATTGATGTCTATGATATAGCTAGATTAAAGCCTTTGGGATGACTCATTCATGCAGGAAAGGAAAATCCAAATCTGCAAAGACAAATTACAAGGGGAATATGTAAGATAAGATGCATGGAATGGGAATGCTTAATCTAGCAAAAAATGAAATAAATCAACTATACATTGGCATCCTAAGCATCAGCTATTTGAAATAGAAAAGGATACTTTTTGTCAGAAAATCCTTCTGTTTACTATTCTAGGGACATGAAAAACAAAGAAGGAACAGCACTGCTTTCATAGCCAGTATAACATATAACAAGAATAATATTTGGTCACAGTAAAATCAATAGCCAGATAATCATTTAATTATTTAATTTTAACTATCTAAATTTAACTTCCAATCAGGTGTGCCAAATAAGATTAGTTTGGTGAGTTCTGTGACCAAGTTCAATTTGAAGTCAACAGAGCAGGCAAACAAATCTATTGCTTGTAGTTGGAGACTGGAATGCTTAAGCTAGAAATATTAAAGAGGGAAATGGAGTTGGACTATATAGTCTAAGAAACCAAGATGAAGCAGAAGAATTCAATATTTTATCAATCCAATAATTTCCTCATTGTTAACAGCCTTCAAGTAACCACAATGATGCCTGGAACAGAAACATCACCAATTTCGGAGTATGCAGAAATCAAATTGATAATCTTTTTGCTTCAGCTCAATTATAACAGCAAGGATGAAATGATATAGGATCGCCTGCTTGAGCAAAGTGTTGGACTAGAAGACCTCTAAGGTCCCTTCCAACTGCTATTCTATTATTTTGATAGAGGAATTGACTATGGCCAGGAACTGACTATGGAACAGATCACAAATTGTTCACGTGCAAGTTCAAATCAAAATAAAATAGAAAAGCAACAATTTCCACAAAATGAATATTGCCATTCTCAGACAGAATATCAGGAATCATTTTGAAGTTCAGGACATTGAAAAGAATCTAAAGGCCATGTCACACAGCACCAACGGATGGAAAGAGGATGTAAAACAGAGAGAAATACTTGCCATCCGTTGGTTAACGTGATGCATCCGTTCTGTACTCACTGCGTCCATTTTTCATACTCTCTATCCGTCCAGCATCCGTCTACTGAGATTTCATTGACTCAAAAAGTTTTGAGCTGCACAAAACTTTTTGAGCAGATGAAGTATCCAACGCATCCGTTCTACATCCGCTACGCATACGGGGAACATCCGTTATACGTCCGTTGTCATCCGTTACGTGTCCGCTATATCCGCTAGGCTGCGCATCTGCGCAACTCGCATCCGCTCCAGCGGAAAACGGACACAGGGAGGAAGCAAAACAGACGTGGAATGGACACGCAGTGTTAGAAGCATGGATGGAGAAAGGATGAAAGCGGATGCAGCTCTCATACAAAGCATTAAAACGGAAAAAACGTTCGTATAGGGGACATATCTCGGATATTTAGGATGTCTGCAGGATGTCTAGAGGATGCAAAAGGACACCTACCGGAAAACCTATATTTCCAATAAAAAAAGGGAGAAATAATCTGGATCTCACTTTCAGTCCAGCAGCCCTGCGGTGCAGACCTCTTCAGCCTTCATCTTCCTCTTGCTCTTCCACAGCATCCAGTCATCTCCACCATGGATCGTCACACACTCCTTTTGGTAGCTGCCATCATTCTACATCAGTGCGAAGCCCTCTACAGGCTCTTTCACCTGTTCTACGCAAAGAAAAGGAGGTGTCCAAGAAGTGTCTGGGTCCAAAGATGTATCACGAGAAGAGCCGAGTACAGACTGTATAACAAGCTGACGGTGGAGCTGAGGAACAAAGACACTCGTGCATTCCAGAACTTCATGAGGATGCCGCCAGCCATGTTTGACGAAGTTGTGGAGCGGCTGAGACACAGGTTGACCAAGGCAAACATCAACTTCCGGCCCAGCCTGGACCCTGGGCTGAAGGTGGAACAGACTCTGTGCCACCTGGCCTCAGGGATCACCTACAGGAGCATGCAGTACACCTGGAAGGTGCCACACAACACCATCAGCATTGTGGTCAGAGAAATGGTGCAGGCCATCATCGAAGAATACCTGGAGGAGCTCCTCCAATGCCCCTCCACTGAAGAAGGCTGGAAGAAAGTTGCAGAGCAGTGGTATCAGAAGTGGAACTTCCCCCACACCGTTGGAGCCATAGATGGCAAGCACGTGGCCTGCAAAGCTCCAGCCAAGTCAGGGTCCAAACTACAAGGGCTTCTTCAGCATCATCCTCTTCGCCATGGTCGATGCTGACTACAAGTTCATGTACATCAATTCTTCAGGCAACGGGTCATCTTCAGATGCCCAGATATACAACGCCAGTCACCTCAAGGATCGGCGGGAATGCAACCTCATCATGGGCTTCCCAGATCCAGACCCCCTGCCCAACGACACACAAGATGTGCCCTACTTCATCTTGGGGGATGACGACTTCTCCCTCAGAACCTAGCTCATGAAGCCCTACACTTCCAGATGCCTCACCCGTGAAGAGAGGATCTTCAACTACAGGCTGTCCAGGGCAAGGCGGGTGGTGGAGAACGGCTTTGGCATCCTGGCCAACAGGTTCCAGGTACTTCTCACCACCATGCAGCATCTCCCAGAGACCGTGAGGAACATAATAGAAGCTTGCTGCATCCTGCACAATCTCATGCGCACCCGCTACCCAGTGTTGCAGAACAGGCTCGTGGACCACCAACAAGGCAATGGGGACATAGATCCGGGTGAATGGAGGTAAAGGCGAAACCTGATAGACACTCAGGATGTGCAAGGCCCCAACAGAGCTTCACGTGAGGGGAAGAAGCAGTGCAACCTCCTGAAACACTGGTTCAACTCCCCAGCTGGAGCAGTGGAGTGGCAAGACAGGATGGGAGGTGCTTAATGGATGTTTCCTTCAGCCTGTCTCATCACACTGATGAGATTGTGCCATGTATGTTGAGTGGCCCTACAATGAACAGGGCATTTAATAAAGAGTTGTGTTTATGTTGAAATGTGTGGATGATTATTGCATTATTATTGATAATAAAGGGCCATAGGTGTGGCACCTGGGAAGGGGGACCATACAGTCCCACTATGCTTGCACTGGAGGTTTATCTATCCCACTGCTATCCTAACCCATCCCACAGTTATTACCCATTCCACAGGTATCCGAACCCATCCCACAGCTATTACCCATCCCACAGCTATTACCCATCTCACAGGTATCCCTGCCCATCCCACAGCTATTACCCATCCCACAGGTATCCCTGCCCATCCCACTGCTACCATAACCCATCCCACAGCTATTACCCATCCCACAGGTATCCCTGCCCATCCCACTGCTATCCTTACCCATCCCACAAGCATGCAAAGGCTTAAACCATTTCTAAAAGTTTCCACCAAGACTTTATTGAAAAAAATAAATGAAGCAAGTGTGTGAAGCAAAGATAATCTTTATTAATAACAAGCTGTAAAAGAAAAATGACCCAAGTCAAGTTTCCAAATAAAGTCTACAGGTAGCCACCCAGTCTCTGGCACTCGTATTGGTCACTCGGAGGTGTGCCCAGTCTCAGGGGTGAAGGGTCCAGGTGCTGTGGAGGTGGCTGCTGCTGGAGTGCTGGTCTGAGGCGCCATTGGAGTGCCTGGCCCCGAGAGGACAACAGGGGATGGTGTGTGGAGGAAGCTCTCAGAGAGCTGGCTCAGTCCCATGATGTTGAGAGCCCCTTCCTCCATGACATGGGGTGTCAGTCCCAAGACCGATGACAGATGTTCTGAGGCCGGGCTTGGCTGTGGGGTGGAGGAAGGAGGAGTATAGTGGGGCTGTCTGGTCTGCAACTGAGCGAGGTGAGGCGTGGGTGGCATCTGTGGCGTGGGTGTCATCTGTGGCGTCGGTGGCATCTGTGGCGTCAGTGGCATCTGTGGCGTCGGTGGCATCGTGGCATCGGTGGCATCGGTGGCATCCATGGTGTTCGATGTACCTGTGCCTGGACTGGGAAGGGCTGCCTGTGCTGCTGGAACTCCTGGTAGCCAGAGCCTTGGTAGGTGAGGGCCTGTGGAAAGCCTTGGAAGGGCTGTGACATCACCTGGGGTGGAGGAGCAGACCTGGACTGGGTCAGAGCAGGTTCAGCTGGGCCTGGAGGGTTGTGCAGAAGACCTGTGATCCTCTCCTTTATCACCTGGTACTGTGATTCGGACATGTCCATGAGGGTCTGGTTGACGTAGATGAGGAAGGGCTTGCAGTTTGAGGATGGTATGTCAGTGTGTACCAGCTGAGAGAGGAGATCTACGCTGCTTTTGATGGTGTCCCTGATCTCCAGCAGGACAGTGTGGCTCTGCCCCTCCAATCTGCCTCTTTGCCTGCTTTCTGTGGAGGTGGAGCTGGGGGCGGGGGTGGGTTGGTCTCTGGTGTCAGTCCCCTCTCCCACTGCGTCAAGGGGTCCTCCACGCGCTCCGCCACAGGGAGTGCAGCTGTCGGGGGGGTCTCCGTCATGGGGCGCTCCACAGATACCTGCCTGGACACAGGAACTGACTCTTGGCCAGAAGAGGACTGGCTCTCTGTGGGCTGCCTGAGAGAGAGGGTAGACAGAGGGGCTGCTCCTCAGTGGCGGACCTCACCCTCCAAGAGGCTGCACTTGGCCATCACGTAGGTCTCCCAGTCGGTGAGCTTGACCGCGGCCTGGCCAGACTTCTTGAGGTGCAGCTTCCCGTACCAAGTGTGCATGTGCTTTCACCAGCCGAGGAGGACCTCCGAAGTGTAGCCCAGGCTCTCCGCCTTCTCTCTCCAAGCCGCCTGCTTCTGCTTGGTGTCTCGATAGAGCCTGTGTCCCTTCCGCCATAGGTACTCATTCTCCCTCAGCCATTCGAGCACTTCATCCTCATGCTCCTCTTCGATGGAGCACTGCCTCCTCTCCCTATCTCGCGTATGCCTCTTTCTCCCTCTGGCAGGGTCTTCTGGGCCCTCATCAGAAGGGCTTTGAGGTTCTAGGGGCTGCTCCACCATACCACCACAAGCAGCAGCAGCAACAGCAGCAGCAGCAAAAGCAGCACCAGCAGCTCCAGCAGCACCAGCAGCACCAGCAGCACCAGCAGCACCGGTGTACCAGCAGCACCAGCAGCACCAGGAGCAGCACCAGCAGAGTAAGCACCAGGAAAAGCACCAGCACCAGGAGCAGCACCAGCAGAGTAAACACCAGCGGAAGCACCAGCACCAGGAGCAGCGCTAGCAGAGTAAGCACCAGCAGAAGCACCAGCACCAGGAGCAGCGCCAGCAGAGTAAGCACCAGCAGAAGCACCAGCACCAGGAGCAGCACCAGCAGAAGCACCAGCACCAGCAGAGTCAGCCCGAGCAGCAGAAGCCCCAGCAGAAGCAGAGTCAGCGCCAGGGGGTGGGAGGGTGGCCCTGTCCTTCTTATCAGGGCTGGCAGAAGATGGCACAGGCTTCCTCTTCTTCCCCATGGTTGTTGGCTGGAGCTGTGTCTGGCAGCAGGTCTTTCCTCTGAATGGTGACCTGCTTGCGAGCTGCATCCTTTTATATCCGTGGGGCTGATGCAATGCATCCTCCCCGCATGCACAGTGAACGCTTTGCATCTGCTAGGCATCCGCTAGGCATCCGCTAGGCATCCACTCTGCATCCGTTCCTTCCGTTGTGCGTCCGCTTCGCTGTGCTCCCCCGGAAGCCCTGCGGATGTACCATCTGCTTCCATCCGCTTGGCTTCCATGGAGCATCCACTTTACATCCTTGCTACATCCTCCCCCTGTCCATTCCTTTCCATTGTTGTCCGCTCTGTTTATGCAAATTTGGGGCACTTTTGAGAGTGGATAACAACGGATGGAACTTTTTCTCGTCCGCTGTGTCCTTTTTACATACTTTTTGCATCCGTCGGCCTATGTGACAGGCCCTTAAGGTAGCTATGGCACGGACTTAAATAAGTTGTTAAGGATAAATATGAAAAGAGATGGTGAATGATTAAGAAACAGAGGAAAAAAAATTGGACATCAGAACAAATAGTGGAAATTGGCAAAAAAAAAAAATCATAATAATAGAAGAGAAGCCAAAGCCAAGAAAAACCAAAAAAAAAGTCTCAGGAAGGAATTTAATAAAGAGTTTGTCGAACAGTTAGCAGAAACAAGACATATATTACAATATCATCTCTAAAGACATTGAAGATGGAAACAGATATGAGAAAAACTAGGAAAATCTTCCAAAAGATGCCTGAATTAAGAAAGTGGCTAAGGACTCAAGTTTTTAAAAATAAGGCTGGAGAACCATTTGATTGGGGTGGTATAAGATTCCTGCACGGAGTTGGAGTAGAAGACTTCTGTTCTGACCTAGTCTTCCCCAAAATGCACTAAACCGACTCTGTGTCCAGGCAAAACCCCTTTTATTAAACTAATGTGAATTTCTTGCATTCACATTCAGTCAAAGGCCTGGCAAACAGTCTTTAAAAGGTGTAATTAGGAGCACAGATCTTATCTAGTTTGGACAGCTGCCAAGTAAATAATTTCAAACGCAGTGCTGACAAGGAAGGGCTTGGCACTGAGTCTCTGAAATGCACAGACAGATCTTCAAAATGTTACAACAAACAAATTGTTTCCTGCAAAGCTCCCCCCTTTTGCTCCTCTTTTAATCCCTATGGGAGGGGCCATTCATCGTCCATTCGTGGCCTTACTCCCACGTCAACCCTTAGTTTGTAATTGTTCTTTTCTTTTGGCAGCTCTGTGCATGTGCAGCCTGGAAACCAGCTCCAGCTGCTCCCCCACCTCACTGCTGTCCGACTCCAAAGGCAGCTGATGACTGCCAGACTGACCTGATCCCATTTCTGCCTGTGATGAAGAGCCCTTGTCCGAGCCTTCCTCAGCCTCCAGGACTGGCCCATGTTCCTCCCCAACCTCCTTACTGTCCTACACTGCTGCCAGCTCCACTAGCTGCCAGCAGGCCACAACAACTTCTGAGGTCCCTTCAAGCCCTAGGATTCTAGAATTATATGGTCTTGTCCAGGAAGGAGGGGGCAGAATGACCCTTTTCTTCCTTAACACCTCTTAGGAATGTAAATCATCAAACAGTGGGGTTGGAAAATATATAAACCAAGAGAGACATTTTAATACAGAATGCTTTAAGGGAATACTAAAATTGTAATTGGGTGTGGTTCCTCAAATGGCCATAAGATGGAGCCAGAAACCTGGGCTATTCTCCTGTTGTTGAGAGTGTTGCTGTTCCTACATTTTTTCCTATTGACTTGCTGATCATAGTTCTTCTTGGATTTGATGTAAGTCTGTTACTGAACTGTTTATGATACTGGGCTTTGTTTTTGGATTATCCCTGGACTGAAAACTGACTGCTTTAACCATAAATGACTTGGACTATTTGTTGAACTTTGCTTAACCATTTTACTGGAAATAAAAACCTACATTTTACCATACATTGTATCTGTGTGCTGGTTGTGTGTTATTCTTCACTACTCTCACTACGTCTCCCTGTGTGCACTCATTCTCCTAATGGGGAATTACCTCAACAACACCAACCCAATATTACCTTTTCTTTCCAGGAATCTATAGGGCTTTGCTAAAAACCCTACTAGCCTTTTGCAAAGCCCTATAGATCTGGTTCTGTGCTTAGATCTAGGGTCCTGAGTGTATAAAGGTCTTTTATTAGTGTTTCACTTTTTAATTAGATTATAAGATAAAATACAAAAGTAAATAGGGAGACACCATGTGGGGGGGGAGAGAAAAGCAAGGAGAAACTTCCAATTCAATTGATATACTTTTATAGAAATAGTTAGTTGATATTATTATGCAAAAAAAAAAAAGTTGTGGTTTGAGGTTAATGCTTTTTTTAACTGCTACAGAGGGAGTTGAAGTCAATGTTTCTTTTTTTTCTGAGTGTGTGAAAGTCTTATCATTTGGCTATGCCATGGTGTTTTTGGATGCTGTGTATTATTTACCTATCTGTTTATTTGTTGTTTGTTTATTTCAACCAAGTGAAGCTGAGCAGCAAACAAACATATCTGTTTTTGTTTTTTTTGTTTTTTTACTAATGTCTGTTTCCCAGAGTCATTTGTTTTAGTAGGTGGGGTATATAAACTGAATACAGTGGTACCTCAGTACTTGTCATTAATTGGTTCCAGGAGGTGTGATGTGCAGTAAAAACACTGAGTACCAAACACATTTTTCTCCATAATGAGTAATATAGTGAGTCACAAGGCAGTTGTCACCAACAAATTCTAGCTTGTGCTAAAACGATGAGTACCAGGACAAAATGTTTCCCTCAAAATGCATTGAGTATGAAATTTGATGAGTTTCAAAGCAGTTGAGTACCAAGGTACCACTGCAAATAAATAAATAGTCCAGCTTAATATGCTGAAGGACAACAATAGATATTAATAAATTCAAAGAAAATTAAACAAGGAGTATCCTGCAATACTGTACAGCACATATATCGAAACTCGAGATATTCTCTATTTACAAAGACCCCTAGTATTACAAGATGAACCTGGTTGAGTATTTCAGTCATTACCAACTCTGAAGGTTATAGGAATAGATAAACTATTTACAGAAATATGGGAAGAAACAGAGGAAGAATCAGTAAAGTTTCACACCAAACTATGCCAGAAAATCTGGAGAATAACACAGCAGATTACAGATTGGAAGAGAACGATACAAGATTTGATAATGGGAAGAAGGGAACTATGATATGTAATTTGAGAGGGTGGAGATGGTAACTATGTTTGTAACTGCTACAGAGAAGATTGGAAACTGCTTCTTTAAATATTTTTCTTCTTTTTACTAAACTTTCACATATTATTGAATTGTTTATATTTTCTTTCTTTTTTAATTTTCTATTTTTTCTTTTACATTTTTGTAGGGTTTTTTTAACTTACAAAATCTTCTTATAATAAAAATTACTTTTCAAAAAATGAAATCTTATATATTAATACCTAAGAAAGGAGATTCACTGGAATGTGCAATCACATAAAAACCATCATTTTACCTGCTAGTAAAATAATGCATAGAATCATCCAATGTACTGTATATTACAGATCTTCATAGAAAGAGAGATCCAGATATTTAATCTGGCTGTACAAAAAAACCCAAGGAATATAATATGTTACTGGACAGCTGAGAACATCTTTGTACTGTAATCTCTAAGAGTTGATGTCGAGTTGATGGCACAGAGGAAACCATTTTGCAGAAGACATACTTAGCCACTTTAAGAAGCTAAGAGAAAACATTACTGAAGGACATCATCACTTTTTTTTTTACTTTGCAGCTGAATTAACATTTTTATGAAGCATAAAGATTCCCTCAAGGCTTAAAACTGGAATAATTCATCTGCTTCATTAATAAATAAAGGAAAGCAATAACTATCTGCCCTTATCCATATAAAGGTTGAATATCTCCTCTTGGATGGCGAGATTCTATCTTCCTGGGACTTTCACACCATTTTTTCCTCTGCTTCCCAAGTTGAGCCCTGATTCATACCACCATGTTAATGTCAAAGATGTTGCCAAAGTAACACAGATGGATCAAAGATGTTTTTCTGAAGCCCAACATGAAATGATATTGTGGCTTCCCTGTTTCAGGAAATGAAGCACCATAATGCTGTCATCTCTCATTTAGACTTTCATTTTTTAGTTAAAAAAAAAAAATCCCCCCCCCAAAAAAAAACCTTCCAAAAAATATCCAACCCTGATTGATCATATCAGTTTCACTCAAGGATATCCACAGATGCTTACTGGTTTTGTCAAAATGGTGAAAGCACAATCAGTCCATAAATTCATCATCTTTTATAAACACGTGCCACACCATAACGCATGTGCAAAGAAGTGTTTTGTCATTCCTATCAATTATTCTATCTCCTTCCTGTAATATTCATGTGAGTGACCCAACCCATCAGAGAACTTATAACCTGGCCAAAGTCAAAGTGCTAGGACCACTACTCTATATCTTAATTTCAGAGAGTTCCAGTATCAGAATCTCTGAAGAATCTAAAGATCTTCTGGCATAAACAGTCCTGACCACAACAATAGTATTTTTTTCTCAACTCCTAGCTGGGATACATTCTTTATGCCCACTCCAGGATTCTTCAACGGGGGGTTTAGATGGTCTTTAAACCAGTAAATCCACAACTTCTCTTTCCCTCTATGGCCCATTTGATCCTTTTAATCCATTTTGACATTGGATTTCTTGCACAAGGAAAGAAACTAGTTTGGAAGCAGTTGGCATGAGGAATAGACAGAAGTGGTTTCAAGTCAAATTTTCATTCGTGAAGTCAGAGTTTCCACCATTTTCCCAGAATCCTAGGTTTTCTGGATTTAGAATAAAGTCGTCATGCCTGTATATTTACATATTTTCAAAAGAAATCATTGTTCAGCAATATTGAAAACAATATTATCCTGACCCAGTTTGCAGAAAGCACATGAAAAATATGTTTCTTTTTCCCTGAAACAGATATATAGGAAAGGCAACACTGGAAAAAAAATCACCGGGATTGACCTGAACATTCTGTCATCATGTAGTGGAAAATAATACTATGGTCTTCTGTAACTTCATGATCTGTTATGACACTTTACAAATCTGACAAGCAACTGATTCCACTTAACCTGGTACGGGTCACTTGTTTTGTACTGATGAGGGAATAATAATTCAGAGGATTCTGAAATTGAGTTTCAGCTGGATTTTGTCTTAGGGGGACATCTGAGACAAAAGTGAAGGTCCTTTTTCAAACTAACACATTGGTAGAATTACATGGGAAGAAAGGAAGGGCATATGGAAGTTATTGAAAGCCATAATGGAAGCTGTTGCTATCTTGGGTTGGCCACCTGTATTACATTTCTTATTAGGGCATACTGTGTGAGAAAACATTTCAGTGCTCAAGGTGACCTTGATAAAATGTAGTACTTTCGCTTCTCAGTCAAACCGGTGAGAAGTTTTACTGGAAAAATGTCAACATTTTTACAGAGGGAATTCAAATGTTTTTTTTTGTTTGCTTGTTTGTTTGTTTGTTTTTGGGGGGGGACTTTGATTGCCCAGCCTAGTATAACATTTTGCCTGTACTTTACAATGTTCTACATTTCTGCTTTCTTCATTTCACCACACAGTTTCCAAATAAGTATTCTGAAATTGTTCTGGTACCACTCACAGTGCCATAATGCTTCAAAATAGTTTTCCTAAATGGTGGAGAAGTAGTAACAAAATCACAGAGTTGGAAGAGAATTTGGAGGTCTTCTAGTCCAATTCCCTTCTCAGGCAGGAAACCCTACACAATTTCAGACAAAGTGTTGTCATCTCTTTTTAAAAACCTCCAGGATTAAAGCTCTCACAACTTCTGGAGGCGAGTTGTTCCTCTGATTAAGTATTTTAACTGTCAGGAAATTTCTCCTTAGTTCTAGGTTGCTTCTCTTCTTGATTAGTTTCCACCCATTGCTTCTTCTTCTGTCTTCAGGTGCTTTGGAGAATATATTGACCACCTCTTCTTTGTGGCAACCCCTGAGATATTGGAACCCTGCTATCAAATGACCCCTCGTCCTTCTTTTCATTAAATTAGTCATACCCAATTCCATCATATGTTTTAGCATCCAGTCCCATTATCATCTTTATTGCTCTTCAAATTTAACATGAGCAGGCCTATTCTTGACTTCATATGCATTGTATCCTAGAAAAATCTGTTGTTATATAAGGTTACCAGATACCTGAACAGGCAAAGGAGGATATGGACAATACAAAAGGAGGACAAATGGGAGAGGGGAAAGGAGGACAGGTTGTTAACACTGACATCTGAGACAAAAATTATAGGGAAAAATTGCCCATAAAATGTACTTATGCCTATATGTATGTGAAATTACTTTTTCCAGCATCATAAAAATTCTCTTTTTTTTTCCAATCACAGAAATGTGCTAGAGCCACTAGGAGGCAAAAGCCTTCAGCTGGTAACTGAATAAAGTCTAATCAATTTCAGGCAGTGCAAGGGGGCTGAAGGGTGGTTCGCTCTTCTTAGGGAAGAACTATACATGAAGAAAAACTGCTTAGGAAAAATATGCAAAAAGCTAGATAATATTTAATTTAGGGCTATGCCTGCTGGATCGAGGAAAAAGAGAATTGGCCTCCTTTTGCTCTGGTAACTCTATGATTACATGAAGATGTTCGCTTAAGATAATGATCCTTGTTCAGTAAGTGGACAAAAGTTCAATTATTTCATCCAAAGAGTCTACATTTCTCTTTGTGTAACTTTCAGAACATGGGCAGGTAGACTAACATTTTCTTGATGTTAAGATGATCTATTGTTTTAATGATATGAATAGGAATGTTTTTAACTTATTCAAATGGTTGCCATTGTACATGTACATTGTCAATTACACCTAAAGAATTCAAATTTGTTTGGGAAATTTCAGATGTTGGTCTATATCAATATTCAGTTTTGATAATGTTCATAAATGTCCTGAAACTTGATTTAATATATCTGGACAGAGAGAGTTTATTGTGTGTTGGAAAGCAGAAAAACAAATCATGAAATTAATTTGTCACTGATACTTCTGAATTCAAATATCCACCATATTTGACTTCAATAAAACATATGCATTATGCTGAAATTTAGTATAAAAATATGTGGGATTATGGCAATCATTCAGGCAATCCTGAAAAATCTCAATTTTCAGATCAGAGAATTGTAACTATCAATGATTACGGATTTATTAAGTGTTTTAATTTAGAAACTTGAGAAACAGGAACTTAAGAAAGGGACAACTGACCTTTTTCATCAGTATCACAAAGTAGGAGAAACAGTTACAATAATATAAAAATAATAAATAAATAATGTCCACTCTTGGAAATGTGAAATGTGAATTTATGAAAATCACAGTTATGGGAAAGTTGCCTTGGAAAGTTAATTTTCTATTCTTCTTTTAGCTGTGATATATTTTACAATATCTGGATGGGATTAAATCAAGACAAATGTGAAGAATCTTATCTAATAGAGAAAACTTTGACTAACTATATAGCAGGGGTGTCAAAGTCAAGACCTGAGGGCCAGATCTGGCCCATGGGGTGCTTAGATCTGGCCCACAGGGCCACCCAGTGAAAACAGAACTTGGGAGGGCTGTGTGCGACCCATCCAAGGTCTGTTTTCACTGGCAGAGGTTGCAGGGGGCCACCACAGCTGAAAATGGAGCTTGCAAGGGACATAGGTGGCACTCCCAAACTCAGTTTCTGCTGGCAGAGGGTTGCAGGAGGCCATTGCAGCTGAAAATGGATCATTTTCACTGGCAGAGCATTTGGGTCACCAAGGTGCCCCCAACATGAGTGACATTGAGCTGGCCACATCCACCCTGGCCATGGCCTCCCCTGCTCCCCCAAGGTCAAGCACAACCCTTATGTGGCCCACAATGAAATTGAGTTTGACACCCCTGTAGTATAGTCTCCACAGGTGCAAAGTATGAACACTAAGCGTGACATAACAGAAAAACTGTTTACTAGTCTGAAGTTAAATCCTACCAAGACCTATTTACAGTTCAGTCTAGGTGGTATATCTTTTTGTTTCAAATCATGAGCATGAGAGAGTTAAGGGAAAAAAGAAATGGCATCTTCTTAATTTTGTCAATAACTGAAAGGTGTATTTAAAAACTGATGGTCTTTTCCAGAAAATAAACATATAGAGTCCAAATTTTTGTCTGTATCCATTTTCAAAAATGTGGAGTTATGTAAACAAACAAACGAACCCACAACCAGATAACCCTACTCTTTATAACTGTGTTAAACTTCAAGACTAGAAACTTTTAGGTTTCCAAAACTCCACTGGTAAGAGACTAGCAGGAAGTGAAAAGCAGTATTTTAATATTATCTCCCCTCTGCTGCCTCACCAGCACATGTGCCTTCTCTTCCTTTTCTTTCCTCGAATCTCTGCTTTTAAAATACAGAGAAGGAATTCTAGTTCTAGGTCATTAACTCTTACTCTGACCTTGGAGGGAAAAAGACAAAAAAAAAAAAAGATTTCTTGGGACTTTTGGAATAATCTCAGACCTGCCAACCCCTGATAAAGGAAAATCTGGAGACCCATGAAAAAAAATCTGGAGATTCTATGAAAAATAGTGAGATTCACAGTCACGTGAATAAATAACCAATCTGAGCGTGTTATATCCGGTAGTAGAAAAAGCAAAACGGAGGCGCCCAGAGTAAAAAGAAATGTGCTGTAACTATATATCGCTATATGGTAATATCGATATTGCGTGATCTAAGAAGTGGTGTCATATCGTCATGTCGTTTGTGTCAGAAATCAGATTTATGCACGTATAAGCTGACCCCCAAATTTGGAAAAAAAAAAAAAGCACGAGCTGAGCCTAAACGAGCTGAGAGAAAGTGGCAACAAGAGAAGCGAGCCAATACACACCAAACTGTCATTATAAAGAGCGCTCAGACAGGAAGCGGGAAGAAAGTTAAAGTCATTGTAAAAATCGAAGGAAAACACTGCAAGATGGAAGTGGACTCGGGGTCCTTCCTCTCTTTATTGTATAAAACAGCTAGTCCCAGGTATCAAACCCAAAGAATTACAGAAGCAGCACCTAACTCTCAAGGACTACCAGGGAAACCAAATCCCTGTAGTCGGCATGGGACATTTCCGAGTCGCCTACAAACAACACGTCAAGGTGCTACCGCTGACCATAGTCGACCGAAACAGACCAAGCCTCCTGGGCATCGAATGGTTCATGCCATTGGGCATCGGGATGACCGGGATCGATCGAGTGACTACAACCGGCTGGGAAGAAGACCTCATCCGGGAATTCCAGGATGTTTTTGACGGCTCACTTGGCAAGTATCAGGGAAATCCCATTTCTTTCAGTCTAAACCCCCAAATAGCCCCACGAAGAATAAAAGCCAGGCGAGTTCCTTTTGCATTAAAGGCAAAAATAGAGGAACAGCTGGACAAATTAATAGCCCAAGGGGTGTTAGAACCTGTGGACCATGCCAAGTGGGAAACACCTATAGTCACACCGGTCAAACCCGACGGGTCCGTTAGAATCTGTGGTGACTATAAGGCTACCCTGAACCACGCATTACAACCAAGCGCATACCCAGTGCCTGTAGTCCAGCATTTGCTTCACTCCCTGGGAAAAGGAAAAGTTTTTGCTAAACTTGACTAAGCACAAGCCTATCAACAGCTCCCAGTGGACCCAGAAACTGCTGAAGCACAGACTATAGTCATACATAAGGGCGCATTCAAATGTCACCGACTCCAATTTGGAGTGAGTGTGGCCCCAGGCATCTTCCAGAGTCTAATGGAACGCCTCCTAAATGGCATACAAGGAGTCGTACCATATTTCGACGACGTCCTGATCTCAGCCAAAGATGAAACCCAATTAAAAAACAGACTCAAAGAAGTACTAACTAAGTTCGGTAAATCTGGCCTCAAAGTAAAAAGAGAAAAGTGTTGCCTAATTAAGAATAGCGTTGAATTCCTGGGCTATTTAATAGACGGAGAGGGTATACACCCAACAGACAAAAAGATTAAAGCGATTAAAAACGCACCAGAACCAAAAAACAAGACCGAATTGCAAGCCTTTTTAGGACTAATTAACTTCTATAATGTATTCCTGCCAAATAAGGCCACTATAGCAGAACCATTGCACCGTCTTTTAGACAAAAAAGCAATTTGGACTTGGGGTTACAGAGAAAAGCAAGCCTTCCAAAAAATTAAAAGCTTGCTAACATCCTCAAACGTTCTCATTCAATTTAGCAACACACTGCCCTTAAGAGTGACCTGCGACGCCTCCCCATTCGGAGTAGGTGCCATCCTAAGCCACCAACTACCTGATGGCAGAGAAGCGCCCGTCGCATATTATTCGAGGACTTTATCTAAAACCGAGCGGAATTACAGCCAAGTGGACAGAGAGGCACTAGCAATTGTCGCAGGAGTGAAACATTTCCACGAGTACCTATACGGGCGGACTTTTCAAATTATAACAGACCACAAACCGCTAATAGGAATTTTGGCGGGAAACAAACCTACACCAAATATCCTCTCCCCAAGAATGACTAGATGGTCAGAGTTCCCAGCAGCCTACTCATACACTCTGACACACCAACCGGGGAAACAGATTTCACATGCGGACGCTTTAAGCAGAGCACCCTTTCCAGCGACTGAAGAAGACCCAGCACCAGCGATGACAGCACTACAAATAGAGACTTGCCCCGATCTACCCATATCAGCATATGATGTCGCCAGAGCCACCGCAAAAGATTCTTTGACTGCCCGTGTTCTTAACTGGGTAGGTAAAGGCTGGCCGGAAAATCAAAAAACTGAAAACTTTAAACCTTTCCAGACCAGACAAACCGAACTTTCTATTCAAAAAGGTTGTTTACTGTGGGGTGATCGGGTGGTTATTCCTAACAAACTACAACCTAGGGTACTTAGTATGCTACACGAAGGTCACCCGGGGATTGTAAAAATGAAAAGCTTTGCTAGAAGTTATGTCTGGTGGCCGGGTATTGATAGGGACATAGAATACTGGGTAACCTCATGTAACAAATGTCAAACAATTAGACCATCCCCACCCAAAGCACCCATTAGAGATTGGGAAATCCCACGGGGCCCCTGGTCACGAATCCACATCGATTTCACTGGTCCAACTAAAGGACATACCTTTCTGATTGTTGTGGACGCCTATTCTAACTGGTTAGAAGTAAAAATTATGCCATCAACAACAACTGAATTAGTAATAAAACAACTGGACAGCCTTTTTGCCACCCATGGCATTCCAGACGTCCTCGTGTCCGATAATGGACCACAACTAACTAGCCTACACTTTGAACAATACCTAGCCTCCCTAGGTATTAGACATGCCCTAACCGCGCCGGCCCATCTGGCTGCAAACGGTAGGGCAGAGAGAATGATCCGATTTAAAAAGGAAGGGTTAGAAAAAATGGACACTGGAGATGTACAGCAAAAAATTAACCAATTGCTCACACTCCAGCACATAACACCCAGTACCACAACCAACAAGTCCCCAGCAGAGCTACTCATGGGGAGAAAACTAAGGTCACACCTTGATAGATTGCACCCAGAATTCACGCCAGAAACCCCCCCCCCGACTCCTCTACATGGTTTAGAAAATTTGGAGTTGGCAATTTAGTCTACGCCAAAAACTTCACTGGGAACCCAGTATGGCTACCAGGACAAATTACCCAAATAACAGGCCCCAAATCCTACCGGTTAACAGTAGATGATGGCAGGGAATGGAAGCAGCACATAGACCAGCTTCGATCCCGAAATATAGAAAGAACCACAGACATACAACCATTCGTCGAAAAAACCGATGAATTGCCAACTAAGGTGGGGGGGGGGAAACGCGAAAATTAAATAAAGAACCGTTAAAAAATAAAACCAATGAAACATATGAATAAAAAGAGCAAATAAAAGACTCACTGTTTGGAGAGACTTGCGTGAAGAGCCCATCGGAAGGGGCCAGCCAGGCCAGCTCGACCTGCCCGGAGGAAACGGGAGGGAGCGGCAAAACCGCCAGCCTAAGAAACTCAGGCGGCGGTAAAATGGCTGACTCACCCTTCCAGACGGTTCCAGGGAGAAGAACGGACGACACAGCAGCCCCATCCCAACCCGTCGAAGTCTTCACTAAGAATGAACCGCGCAAGTCAAGTCGAGTCCGGAAAAGCCCCACCTACCTGCGAGACTACGTCACCACGTAGGACTGAACTAAGAGGGGAGGGGTGTTCTATATGTAAATTGGGTGACTCCAAATCTGCAAACCTGATTGGTCAAATAAACTAAGCATTGGATTGGTTCACTAGGAACCAATCCAAAGAGCTGCTGAAAGGCGGCAAATTTAAGCAACTGCCATTGGCTACAAGCAGGCAAGCCAGCCTGTATAAAAGGCTGGCCTCGGCTTCAGCCAAGTGTTCCTATTTACTGACTAGTTAAAGAATAAAGTATTTGTTGTTGGAACCCGGTCTACCTCGAGTGTTTTCTGAACAAAACAGATAGCTTTTGCCTTCTAGAATCAACAATAAAAAGAGTCAGCAGTCAATACACTACAGCCAGGGTCCCAACCCTCCATGCCATGGATCAAGACCACTCCATGGCCTGTTAGGAACTAGGCCTCAGAGCTGGAGGTGAGTGACAGACAAGTGAATGAATTCAAATCCTTGTGGAGAAGGTCTATTATGTTTACCAAGAATTGATACAAGTTTGATGCAGAGGTGGTATTCAGCAGGTTCTAACCAGTTTTGGAGAACTGGTAGCGGAAATTTTGAGTAGTTCCAAGAACCAGCAAACACCACCTCTAACTGGAGATTTTACAGTATCCTTCCCCTGCCATGCCTACCAAGCCACGCCCACAGATATGGTTAAAAAAAATTTGAATCCCACCACTAGTTTGATGACTCATAAAATCAATCAATAATCATCATCCTATAAGTATTATTTATCTGCTCCCCAGAAAGATTCTAAAACTTCTAAACACACCTCATCTAATTCAATAATTGATAAGATCCATTGCAGATAACTTCTTTTATTGCTTAATGTAAAAATGACAATCCACTGAACTTGCCAAACTGACTGTTAATTGCCTCATGTTGATTAGCATTCAACCATGTAGTTCAAGACTGTCCAGTCTCTGTATCATCATGACAACTGGAAAAAAAGTCTGCCAGCTCAGTTCATATAGATCTGAGCATGTTTACTAAATAAACGAATCTGTAGATAACCCACATATCAAGAGCCACAGCTTAGTGCCCTCTTAGTCTCCTCCTGCTGTCTTGCAGAAACATAGGGTTTTAAACAACTATCCCTTCTTGAGAAAAAGCCTGTGATTCCATCTTTGATTTACTGATCAGTAAGAATTAAGAGCTCAGCTATTTTTTTTTTCTTGGTTTTAAGCAAGTTCAAGAGATAGCCACACCATTTTAATAACTAAACAGGGCTGCTTCAAGTTGTTCAGTAACATTTCAGGCTTTTCTTATTCTTTATCTAAATTTAAAAAAAACATCTTAATACTGAAATAATTTAAAAGTTTAATGAAATAATCATTAGTTTTTTATTTTCTTATTGAAACAATAATTTTATAGCAAATTAAAATAACAAGAATTCCGTCAGGTGTGGTTTTCTCCTGGCTACAAATTCTTCTTTTTTTTTCACTTTTCTTGTCCCCCTAGAGACTTATGTGTCAATTTGACTGGTATCTGTTTTCATATAGACATTCCAGAGAAGAAGGAATTCTCCAGCTAGTTTCCAAAGCATAATGTACTTTTTTATTGCTGATGAAACTCTTTGACACATATTAGTAAGCAGTGATTTCCCTCAAAAGCTGTTCTCTACAAGAACTAGCAAACTAGTCAGGAACAGATGGACCAGGGCTGACTTTCACTCACAAAATTGTCAATAAGCTATCCTGAGAAATATTTGACAAGACAAAGTAATTTTTTTAAAATCAAAAAATTGCAAGAAGACACATATTATAGCAAATTTTGTAGTTGGGTTTTTTTATTTTTCTTCACCGTCAATTATAAAATATTATTTGCATTCTGGTAATAATGTCCATAAAGCACAATGGGAGGACAGAAACATTTCCTCTTAGGCCCAGTATCTGACAGAAGTAACAGTAATAATCCAATCCAATATAAACGTGAGGATGGAATGAATCAAAAATAATTGGGGATGTCAGCATGCCCTGCTCAGGGCTAGTCCATGTCATATTCATCTGCCATCTGAAATAATAGTAGACAAATATAAAAGTGACTTTTCTCTGATGAATCCACCAAGTGAAACCGCTTTCCATATTACTTCCATCAGAGCTTGAAGATATATTTTATTTTCAAAACAACTTGCCTTTTTCTGCCATATCCCCTACCCTCAATTTTTTACTCATTCTGGGCTCTTCTCAAGTTTTTCATGATATTACTGCATTTTCCGTATTTGTTGATATGGATATAATTTTTGAATTATAATTCAAAATCATTATAATGATTTGAATTATCAAATCATAATGTTATTTTCTTTTTTTTTTATAAAAAGTTTTTTATTTTATTTTCTAATTTTAACACATCTCTTCATGTGAGCAACATGTTTCCGGATTATAATACTTGTACTTAGTCATACTTTCATTTCCATTAATCTTATATAATATCATCTCATATTATTATCCATATCACTCCTCTTTAAATAAATTTGCATTTCATATTTCAGTTCGTTAATTCAATATCAATATCATTTCATCCACACATAGGTTTTCAATTCTTTATCCTCCGTTATTTCCACTTTCAGCTTACCACCTATTTTATTTTACATTAGAAATCATCATTATCCTTAATTTTCTCTGAGCCGATATATAATAAACAAACTAAAAAGAGTAAAAATAGAATAAAGCCAATATATTTAGGATCCACATGGTGTTTTTCATTCCCCTACTTTAATCCTAATAAAATATTCTCATTATACACTTCTAATATCCATTAAATAATCAACTGTATATTTTAAAATGTACATATTTTAAAGTATCCCCTCCAGTAAATCACTAAAATAACTTTTTAAAATGTCTCATTTTATCTTCACTTTATTTATAATCATTAATAATCATATTTTTAATTCATTTCCATTCCCGTTTTAATCCTCCAAAAAAGGGTTCATAACAACATAATTCATATACAGTTCATATTCATACATATATGACAGGACATGTCTGAGCACTTACTAGACTCACCCAGTGGGACATCCCTGCCTCTTCTCTCCTCTAAGACATTTTGCTGTTGGCATTACTCCCCCTCTGAGCTGGTGGGATTTGAGTGGGTGGTAGATCCATTAGGGAATTTTAATTTCCTTGCATACTTCACCGAAGAGCAGATCCCTTTGGGACTATGCAGGATGATTTGCTTAAGCCTTAATGTTGGTAGCTCCAAGTGATGTATTTTCTTCTGACAAAATAAACTCGGGATTGAATATTAAAAAAAAAAAATGTTCATAAAACAGTTGCTTAGCCCTGTGTTAAACACAGTCAGATGCCTTGAAAGACAGGGGTCTGTTCTTCATTAGAGGTTTTTGAACAGAGGTAGGAAGGAGGCTACAGAAGCAAGTTACTTCCATGATTGGATTAGATGTTCTTTTCATCTCTGTGATTCTAGAAAATCATGCATACAGTATATTTTGTTAATGGTGGCATTAGCCATAATCATTATACAACTACCACTGCTCTTCACTAAACCCATGGTCTCTTAGTCTGCATTTAATTTGTTGCAATTTTTATCTGTTTTTATATTTATAATTGTTTTATACCTCTATTTTTATTTATATTGTAAGTCACCTAGAGTAGCCTCAGACAGTAAGATGAGCAACATAAAAATATAATAAATAAACAGAAATAAATATCGGTTTCAGCAACAGAAAAGCCAGTAAGTCTAATCTTCATTCTAACACAGATTAAATTAGTCACATAGTGCCTGCCTCCTGGTAACTGAAAACACCACACAGGATACCCACTATGTAAAAACAGCATAATTCCTTCCCCTTTAAGAGGAGAGGTGGAATTCATCGAAAATCTCACACACAGGTTATGATGTAATGTAATTTTTATTAACATAATAACAGAATTGAAAGGGAGCTTGGAGGTCTTCTAGTCCAACCCCCAGCTCAAGTATGAACACAAACCATTTCACACAGATAGCTGTCCAGTCTCTTCTTAAAAGCCCTCATTGATGAAGCACCCACAACTTCTGAAGGCAAGCTGTTTCACTGGTTCATTGTTCTCACTGTCAGAATTTTTTTCCTTAGTTCTAGGTTACTTCTCTCCTAAGTTAGTTTCCATCCGTTAAATCTTGTCTTTCCTTCAGATGTTTTAGGGAATAGCTTGACTCCCTCTTCTTTCTGGCAGCCCCTCAAATACTGGAATATTGCTTTCATGTCGCCCCTAGTCCTTATTTTCACTAGACTTTTCTATATTTCTCTGCTCCGAGAACTTAGGGAGAGGTAAACTGTATACATAATTCTGATTGTATATATTCCTTGTTGCAACCCTGCTAAGCACAACAACCTGGGTAGTTAATGAACTGCAAATAGACACCTAAGGTTCAAGGGTCCATAAATTCAATTCCCAGGCGAGAGTTTAAAGACTATAGGATAAGTTCTGGCTATTTAAATCCAACAATTCCAAATAAACTTACCATTTACTCCTTCCCCCTGGTCAATAGAACAATGGAGTGAGGGGGAGTAGAAACATGATGCTATAAAGATACAGGAGTCATTTGCCAAAAAGCCTAATGAAAATGCTCATGATGGAATTACCTCTGAGTTCATCCAGTGAGTTTCAGACTTCATCTAGTAGGAAGAAAGGGAACAGCAATGCAGATCTAAGGGGAAAAGATCTAAGGTGGACTCATTGTCTTGGTGAATTACAGACCCATTCACTGTAAATGAGCACCTCTTGAAAAAGGATATACTGTAGGTCTTTTCCTTTCTTCAACCAACAAAGAAACAATTTTTCATCCAACAAATGAACAAATTTGCCCATTTTAAAAAAGGGCCTGTATGGTGTGAGCAGGAAGGAAGGAATAAAAAAGCACCAATGCAGATTTGTTCTTTTGAGATCGATAGCAATAGCAATAACATTTAGACTTATATACCACTTCACAGTGCTTTACAACCCTCTCTGATTGGTTTACAGAGTCAGCATATTGCCCCCAATAATCTGGGTCCTCATTTTACCCACCTTGGAAGGCTGGAAGGCTGAGTCAACCTTGAGCCATTCAGAATCAAACAAATGGCAATTTCAAATCTCAACAAATAAATGCTCTGTCCTAAATATTGGCAAAAAAAATCAGAAAATAAAATACAGGCTGAATAGTCAAGACCTTGTTGATGATCCAAATTTTGTCAAGGATCTTGGAGTACTCATCCCTAATGATCTAAGTGCTAGAGCCCACTGTAACTACATAGCCAAAAGGCGTTTAGAGTTGTTAACCTAATCTTACGTAGCTTTTTCTCTGGTAATATTACACTAACTAGAGCATACAAAACATTTATTAGACCAATACTCAAATACAGCTCATCAGTCTGGAATCCATATTACGTATCTGATATTAACACAGTGGAGAAAGTCCAGAAATATTTCACAAGAAGAGTTCTCCACTCCTCTACTCGTTGCAGAATACCTTATGCCACCAGACTTGAAATTCTAGACCTAGAAAACCTAGAATTACACCACCTTCGATCTGATCTAAGTATAGTGTATAAAATCATACACTGCAATGTCCTACCAGTCAATGAATACTTCAGCTTCAACCATAACAACACAAGAGCACACAATAGATACAAACTCAAGGTTAATCGCACCAAACTTGATTGCAGGAAATACGACTTCAGCAACAGAGTGGTCAATGTATGAAATACTCTACCGGACTCTGTGGTTTTTTTCCCCAAATCCCAAAAACTTTAACCTTAGACTGTCTACTATTGACCTCACTCCTTTCCTAAGAGATCTGTAGGGGCAAGCATAAGCACACCAATGTGCCTACCATCCCTGTCCTATTGTTTCTTTATTTTTTTTTTTTTTATATGTATTCAACACTATGTTTTTACTTATACCTATTATCTTGTGAGCAATTGACAAAAAAAATAATAAATAAAATAAAAGAATCGAACTGCTGACAGTGAGCAGTGAGTTAGCCTGCAATACTCTGTTCTAACCAATGCACCACCACAGCTTCTGGTATATATAAAGATAACAGTACATTGTTGATATTAAGGCCTCTTACCTTTTTTATATCTTGCCTGTTGTGCAGGTTTCTTTTTCTCTCCCTGCTTTTCCTTGCCTTTTTCCTGTTTTGCTGTTAACTATTTTTGATGTGGGTTGATGTTTAACAATCAAACTATATTCTTGACTAGCTAAACTGAGTGTCATATGGACTTCTTCCGCTTTGACCAGGAGTTTGCTGGGTATATAAACTAAAGTGGAAATTACTCATACAAATTCTCCAACAACAGCAAGACAGCCATGATCAGTTGCATAAGCATCAACATCACAGTTGCTGCACATCACAGTGGTTTTTAAGCAGCTAATGCTTATCTAGCTTTAAAAGCAGAGAACCGCACTGCTTCTTTTATTATTGGAAATTTATTTCTAAGCTGCACTGTTGGGTTTGCTGGTACAATTTCAAGTACGGTAGGATTTACTACTTTACTGTGAGAAACAGGTTGAGGGGTAGAAAGGAATGAACCACCTTCATTTTTGGAAATTTGACTGTTTGTTATGCACAGCTCCAGAGACTGGTAGAGGAAAAGCATGTGTAATTGAAGCTTCCAGATTGGTAACCATGTTAATCTCAAAGTATTTAAAAATGAGCTGTCAAATACTGCGTCCCTATGGTATACAAACAACACCCTTTATACTTTAAAAAGATTAACGTGCAGTACACCAAACCGAAATGGCAATATCGCCGAACGATATTGGGGCTGACATTTCAGTTCTTCAGGAAACTCTCTAGCTGATTTCAAGATTTACAACAAATTCAGAAAGACTGATTTTAGCATAAAACAGTAGAGTTAAAATTTGTTAGAAGATTTAATACCATCTCTAATTACTAACCAAAAGCAAAGGTCTTACCATTCTACCTCAGATAAACTAATAATTCCGTGGAAAAATGACTACGTCACTCTTATTTGTGCTTTGCTTATAGTCATAGTAAGAAGATTAATATATTTAGTGGTCTTTATGTAATAGCCAAGATTGAAACAAGCTGAAAATCCATATATAAGAAGTTTTTAAAAGAGCTAAAGGACAGAAAATGCATACCTTTATTTTTTATACTTTTTGTTACTACACTGTGCAAATTATCATATCCTATTATTCTTGGAATGGGGGTGGTTACTTTATTAAAAATTTAAAGAATATTCTTAGATCAGGTTGTAGATTTAGGCAGAGGTTTTGTTACCAAACTAGATAAGGTGTTAGGTAAGATGTTACCAAATTGAAAATGTTATTTACTTTGGTAACAAGACATCCAGGAACCAAGCAGTATGCTCAGAGGCCAAAAGTCTGCCTAAAGATCGTTTTATTTTCCTTTATCTTTGTTTTTTCTTTTACCCAGCTACAGCTTTAGATACTTTATCTTAGCCTTGTGATCCTTCGCTAAATTTTTTTGCTCCTCATCCTTTTCCAACTTCTTATTCTTCAGGTTTTTTCCCCTTTTCTAATTCATGTGAATGCTCACCAACCCCTGGAGAAAAAAGAAATCAGTTGAAACTGAAGATATTAATCTTGAAACCTCAGCTTTTTATTTTTTCATTCTGCCTTCTCTTTTCAAACTCACCACCCCTTGTTCTGAAGTGATCTCCATTTTCTCAACAATACTGTGGCTATGGCTGACAGCTCTATGCTTGGCATTCTGCTTTCTTAACAGCCTTTTCTTCTATTGCCTCAGATAAATCTTTTATTAATGCCACCATGTTTTTTTAATTTTCTACTGTTTTGTCTGCATACAACACCACAATGTACTTATCAAAACCACAATTTTTCTGCTTCATCTCCTCTAGATTTGTTCTTATTTCTTCCAGAGCTACTTTCGTTCTTTCCCAATCATCTCTGCATTCTAATTTGTATTAGTCTGCTTTCCTATCTCCTGCCACTGCCTTCTTAATAGCAATTTTCTCTCCTCCTCCTCCTTCCCCTTCTTCTTCTGACCTTTCTTTTTCATTTGCCATTTCTGCATAACATACTACTATCTGTATGTGCGTGTGTGAGTGTATAGATATGTGTGTGCACACACACACGTGTGTGTGTGTATATATATATATATATACATACACAAACACACACACACTGCTTCTGAGTATGAAGAATAAAAAAATATTAATCCATAATGTATTTATTGTTGCCTTTATGTCCTGCATACCACACAGGTGTCATATATCACAATGACCTTTCCTACAAAGTATATGAATTTGTATTCCATTATGCTACTTCAAAGAACCCTGCTTCCTCTCTCTGCCTCACTGATACTCTTGCAATTGGTAATTTGAAAAATCTTTACTGTCTACCCATTGTACCATTATATATCAATTAGGGGTGTTTCTTTTTACCAGTACTGAAAACAAGGCACCTGCATTTACTATTGTTTTAATTTTTTCCCAACAATCACAGACTATTTATGTTGTCTTTTAACACTACAGTTAAGAAGACTTCCGGTTCAAGCCTCTTCGGCGACGGACTGAAATCCGCAATCGTGTGTGGTTTCGATCTATGCTTGCCACCAGAGCACCCCGAGCCGGCTGGTTTCAGGGCTAAGCCACCCCCTAGAGGTGGTGAAGAGGGGGGAGACTGCCAGCAGGGTCAAGGAGAGCCGCATCTCTTTTCCCCAGCTGGCCATAACTCCCTTTCCCAAAGGCGGTTGTAGCAGTGGTCAGAAATGGCCACTTCAAAGAAGAACTCGACCGGAAAAGAAAGTGCAGGAGGAAGATAAGAAGAGAAAGTTTTGGCTGACTGGGTTAAACTGAAAAAGCAAAAACATAAGGTACTCTGGAATTTAAACTATAAAAATAACATTGTTCCCAAAGAAGATTTTGAAGCGACGAAGGAGAGGTGGAAGGGAAAGGATTTGGGTTTTTTTTCCTTCCTCCCTTCCTTACTGATAACTAAGAGACTTAATTAAGAAATTGACAAAAATCCACCTTGACATTATTAGGCATTTAAGCTGAAAATAAAATGGCAAAGGGATAATAAAGCTTTTTGGATATTTAAAAACTTTTAAAAGCTGGAAGGGAGAAAAAAAGAATAAAAGGGCAGGATATGGAAAAATGGAGGAGACTGCCTGGAACTAAAAGGAATTTACAGTGAAACCTTAACAGGATTCCTAAAAGATACACTTCAAATGAAACTTTGTAACAAAATAATAGAACCCCAGGAAGAGAAAGTGCAAAAAAAAAAGCAAGAGGAAACAGCTTTGGATTATTTGAATTATTTGGTGATTTTTGGATTTTTGGCTATTGCATTTAAATGACTAAAATCAATTGGGTGGTTGTTTAAAAGTGTTTAAAATGGCACCACTTCTAGAAGAACTGAAAATGGAACTTAAAAAGTACAAAGAAGATGCACAAGAAGGGAGAGGTTCTTTTGGCTTCGAATTTCAACTCCTAGAAATGGAGATCTGGAACTATGAGAAACAACAAAAATTGCTTATAGAACAAGAAGATCTGGACAAAGAAGACGCCATCTTTAATGGTAAAGTAATGTTATGTAGGGGGAGGGAAGGAAAGGGAGAAAAGAGAGTGAAAAGTCTAAGATTTGAAAAAACAAAAAAAAAAGAATACTTGGAAAAATAATTGCACTACTAGAAAGCAACAGAAGAGGGGATCATAGAAGAGAGAAGTAGAAGTAGAGAGACAAGGGGGGAGGGAGGGGAGGGAGAAGAAGGGGGGAGAAGGAAAGGAAAAGAAGTTATAAAAGACAGAAGCAAGATACAGAGAAACAGGGGAAAGGTACAAGGATTGAAAGTATGAGCCTGTTTAGTGATAATGGCCGAAAATTTAATTGAAAAGGGATTCTGCAATGGTACATAAGATAGTATTGTTATGTTAGAAATAGAAATAATTTTTAGAAAATATTATGACTAAAATGATGGATAAAATATTTATTGTAATATAGTGGCATGTCTAATGAAAGAAGGTGAATGAGAGAATGAAATTAGGAAAAAATGGGAACATCTTAATTATTATTAATGATTTATAAAAATATAATTGAAGAGAAATATGATAAAAAAGAATTAATTATGGAAAGTTTAAAAGTGTTCACAAGGAAGTATGATATTCAGTTGAAAAGAAAAAGATGTTAAGATTTTAATGAATATTAACAATAGAATTGAATTGGAATGGAATGTTTTATTTTCATATAATTTACATATATAATTTTTTAAGAATATAGTGTGTATTTTAAGAATGTACCAAGCAGAAATCTATTGGAAGTTATGTATTATACTGATTGTTATAATCTTAAAGGTAGAAATTGAAGTTTAAATAAGAGTTGAATGGATAAAATTAAAAGATATAAAGAGATCATACTCCAATTAGTAACTACAAGGGAAAATTTGTTTAATAAGAAAAGATAATATGAAATTGAAACAGGACAGACAAAAAGTACAAATATAATGATTTGAATTGAGATATGAGATAATTAAAAATAAAGTTGAGAAAATCAAGGGAGGGGAAAAACTACATAGAAAATGTTAAATAGTAATAAGATATGGAATAGAATACAAGGATGAACATGAAACTGAGTTTGTATCTGTATGAAGAAGTGATAAGCCATGATCAGGCTATTCTCAAAGAAAGATGTTTTATTTGTATTATGCTTTTTTTGTGAAAACCCACATTTTTAAAATATATATATATATTACAGTTAATAAGAAATTCACATTTCATTCTTTTTTCAATGTTACATTTTTTGTGGCACTTTCTTCTGTGGTGTAGTTTTCTGTCAGCCACTGACTCCTGAAACAACAGCCTTCATTGATCAATCTTTCAGATTTTATTGAAAACTATCTTTATTTTCCTTCTCTCTGCCAAATCTGAAAGATAACAACTCTCTATTTAGTACAAATTATCTCAGCAATTCTCCCTATTCCTGGTCCTTAACTTCTACTTGTAACTTAGAAGGAACCAAATATCAAATAGATGTCCACATGGATTCTACCATTTTCAAAGTGTATAATGTGGCTCTATCAAACCACTTTTTAAACTATTGGACCAACTGCTTACCTAAATGTAATGATTTCATGTTTTTGCCATTTAGTCTCCAGTTTGATTTAAAGTAGTATGTACCATTGCTTATTGTTGGCTGTTAAGTGAAATATATAGTCATTAAATGAATCTGGCTTCCCTTATTGACTTAGCTTGCCTGATACCCTCTGGAAGGATCACAAATGGAAATCACTTGACCCCAAGATGCGGCAACCATCAGCTGCCGCATCTTGCCAAGCACCCAAATTTCCCAAGCACCCAAATTTGATTGTGAGGATGCTAAAAGAATCCTAAGTACAATGACCAATTATAAGTCACTTTTTTCAGGGCTGTTGTTGCCTTTAACAGTCACTGAACTAATGGTTGTAAGTTGAGGACTACCTCCATGTACAAGCTAAAGTTCTTGAGAATAGTAGTGCTTTACAAATGAACCTCAAATTGCAACATTTCCTTGTCAATAGAAGAAAATATATGCAGCTCAGCATTGAACTATGGAATTCTTAGTGGTTTTTTTATTTTTTATTTTATTTGGTTTGTCAATTGCTTACAAGATAATAGGTATAAGTAAAAACATGTTTTCTGGACTTGATTGTTTTCTTGCAGGCATTTCATTACCCAACTAGGTAACATCATCAGTCTTAGAAGGGTATGAGGTTTGCTCTTATTTTATATACTAGTAGTTTGCCCTGTCATTGTTGACTGGAGTGTCCTTGATGGTCCCTTGATTAGGCTATGGTTTACTGTTAGCTTGTTTGTCTGAGTTATTAGTCCCTTGATTGATGTATTGCTTATTTCTTGATTGTTGGTCTGGTTTATCTTGGTTTTAATTTCTGCTGGATTTGATTGCTGGGTATAAGATGTTTTGGTCTTTTTTGCTTCTTTTATGACTTTTTGTTTGTCATTTTTGAATGGTATGTATATGTTGTTTACCTCGATGTGCTTGTTGATGGTTGATTTCTCTAAGTGCCAGACTTCCAGAAATTCCCTAGAGTTTTTAGGCTTAACTTGGTCTAGGATGTTCAGTTTCCTAATTGAAACTATGGGGAAGTCTGTCCATGAGTTGTGCAATTATGCTGATATTGAGTCTCCTCTCAACACCATCTCGAATTTCATATGCTTTCCTTTTATCTCCAGCTCTTTAGACTGTTTTCTTTCCTTATAGTGTCTAAATATTCAGTGCTTGGCTTGATTTTGAATTTCATTTCTTTTTCTGGATTCTTCTTGTTAACAGCTCTTTTTTTAAGCCCCTGTCACACTGCACCAACGGATGCAAAGAGGATGTAAAACGGACAAAAAACCTTACCATCCGTTGGAAAACGCGATGTACTCACTGCCTCCGTTTTGCTTCCTCTCTATCTGTCCAGCATCCGTTTAATGATGTTTCATCCGCTCAAAAAGTTTTAGGCTGCTTAAAACTTTTGCGTGGAAAATGTATCCAATTCGTCTGTTATGCATCCGTTACGCATCCGTTACGCATCCGCTATATCCGCTAAGCATCCGCTACAAATCCGTGCAACTCGCATCCGCCCGGACGCAGGGAGGAAGCAAAATGGATGCGGAACGGACGCGGAACAGATGCAGAACGGATGCAGAACGGATGCAGAATGGAAACAAAGCGTTTAAAAGGGAAAAAACGTTCACAGAGGGGAACTATCTCGGATATTAAGGATGTCTAGAGGATGCCTAGAGGATGCTAAAGGATGCCTAGCGGAAAAGCTATACTGCCTATAAAAAGGGGGAGCAACTCGTCTGCATCGCACTTTCAGCCTTCATCTGACTCTTGCTCTTCCACAGCATCCAGTCATGTCCACCGTGGATTGCGACAAAATCCTTTCGGCAGCCAACGTCCTTATGCAACACTGCGAAACCATCTACAGTCTCTGTGAACAGTACTAAGGGAAGAAAAGGAGGCACACAAAAAAAGTCTGGCTCCAAAGATGGTTCACCAGAAGAGCACAATATGTACTTTACGACAAGCTGATGGTGAAGCTCAGGAGCGAAGACCCTCGGGCATTCCAGAACTTCATGAGGATGCCTCCAGCCATGTTTGATGAAGTTGTGCAGCGGCTGACACCCAGGTTGACAAAGACAAACACCTACTTCCCGCCCAGCCTGGAACCTGGGCTTAAGGTGACACTCACTCTGCACCACCTGGCCTCAGGGACCACCTACAGGAGCATGCAGTACGGCTGGAGGGTGCCACCCAGCACCATCAGCTTTGTTGTCAGAGAAGTGGTGCAGGCCATCATCGAAGAATACAAGGAGGAGCTCCTCCAGTGCCCCTCCACTGAAGAAGGATGGAAGAAAGTTGCAGAGCAGTGGTATCAGAAGTGGAACTTCCCCCACACCGTTGGAGCCATCGATGGGAAGCACGTGGCCTGCAAAGCTCCAGCCAAGTCAGGGTCCACTTATCACAACTACAAGGGTTTCTTCAGCATCATCCTCTTCGCCATGGTCGATGCTGACTACAAGTTCATGTACATCGATGTTTCAGGCAAGGGCTCATCTTCAGATGCCCAGGTATACAACGACAGTCACCTAAAGGAGGGACTGGAAAGCAACCTCATAGTGGGCTTCCCAGATCCAGACCCGCTGCCCAACGACATGCAAGATGTGCCCTACTTCATCGTGGGGGATGACGCCTTCTCACTCACAACCTACCTCATGAAGCCCTACACCTCCAAATACCTCACCCATGAAGAAAGGATCTTCAACTACAGGCTGTCCAGGGCAAGGCGGGTAGTGGAGAACGCCTTTGGCATCCTGGCCAACAGGTTCCAGGTACCTCTCACCAACATGCAGCATCGCCCAGAGACCATGAGGAGGATCGTGGAAGCTTGCTGCATCCTGCACAATCTCATGCGCACCCGCTACCCAGTCTTGCAGAACAGGCTCGTGGACCTCCAGCAAGGCAATGGGGACATGGAGCCTGGGGAATGGAGGCAAGGGCAAAACCTGATTGACACTGAGGATGTGCAAGGGCCCAACAGAGCCTCACATGTGGCGAAGAAGCAGCGCAACCTCCTGAAACACTGGTGCAACTCCCCAGCTGGAGCGGTGGAGTGGCAAGACAGGATGGTAGATGCTTAATGGATGCTTCCTTCAGCCTGTCTCATCACACTGATGAGATTGGGCCATGTATGTTTGGTTGGCCTACAATGAACAGGGCGTTTAATAAAGAGTTCTGTTTATGTTGACATGTGTGGATCAATGCTTACATTGTAATTGATAATGAAGGGCCATAGGGGTGGCACCTGGGAGGGTGGACCATACAGTCCCACTCTGCTTGCACTGGAGGTTTATCTATCCCACAACTATTACCCATCCCATAGGTATCCCTGCCCATCCCACAGGTATCCCTTCCTATCCCACAGGTATCCCTGCCCATCCCACAGGTATCCCTTCCCATCCCACAGCTATCTCAACCCATCCCAAAGGTATCACTGCCCATCCCACTGCTATCTTAACCCATCCCACAAGCATGCAAAGGCTAAACCATTTCTAAAAGTTTCCACCCAGACTTTATAGAAAAAAATTAATGAAGCAAGTGTGTGAAACAAAGATAAACTTTATTAATAACAAGCTGTAAAATAAACATGACCCAAGTCAAGTGTCCAAATAAAGTCCACAAATATCCAGGCAGCCAGTCTCTGGCACTCCTCTTGGTCACTCGGAGGTGTGTGCCCAGTCTAAGGTGTTAGGGAGCAGGTGCTGTGGAGGTGGGTGCTGCTGCAGTGCTGGTCTGAGGTGTTATTGGAGTGCCTAGCCCCGAGAGGACAATAGGGGACGGTGTGTTGAGGAAGGTGTCGGACAGCTGGCTCAGCCCCGTGATGCTGAGAGGTCCTTCCTCTATGCCATGGGGTGTCAGCCCCAGTACTAAGGACAGATGTACTGAGGCCGGGCTTGGCTGTGGGATGGAGGAAGGAGCAGTGTAGTGGGGCTGCCTGGTCTGCAGTGGGGTGAGGACTGGCGTGGTTGGCATCGGTGGCATCATTGGAACCGGTGGCAACGGTGTCGCCTGATGACTCTGTGCCTGCATTTGTAAGGGCTGCTGTCTGTGCTGCTGGACCTCCGGGTAGCTGTAGCCCTGGTAGGTGAGGGGCTGTGGGAAGCCTTGGTATGGGAGGGACATCACCTGGGGTGGAGGAGCAGACCTGGACTGGGTGGGAGCAGGTTCCTCTGGGTCTGGAGGGTTGTTAAGCAGCGTGGTGATCCTCTCCTTCACCACCTGGTACTGGGGATCCGCCATCTCCTTGAGGGTCTGGTTGACATAATTGAGGAAGGGCTTGCGGTTGGAGGAGGAGGAGTCGATGGGGACCAGCTGAGAGAGGAGACCTATGCTGGTGCGGATGGTGTCCCTGATCTCCACCAGGACCTTGTGTCTCTGCCCCTCCTGCGGTCTGGCTCTCTGCCTTACTGTGGTGGCGGAGGTGTGGGTGGATGCGCCTTCGGCAGTGGTGGACTCAATGTCTCCTTTTTCCCACTGCACCAGGGAGTCCTCATCGCTCTCCACCACGCTTTCAACACCTGCCCGGGGGTTCTCCGCCATGGCACGCTCCACAGATACCTGCATGGAGACAGGGACTGACTCTCGGCCGCCAGAGGACTGGCTCCCAGCAGGCTGCCGGAGAGAGAGGGTAGAGATTTGGGCTCCTGGTGCTACTCGGTGGCGGACCTCACCCTCCAGGAAGCTGCACTTGGCCATGACATAGTTCTCTCTGTCTGTCAGCTTAACCGTGGCCTAGCCAGATTTTTTGAGGTGCAGCTTCCCGTACCAGGTGTGCATGTGCTTCCAACAGCCGAGGAGCACCTCCGAAGTGTAGCCCATACTCTCCGCCCTCTCTCTCCAAGCAGCCTGCTTCTGCTTGGTGTCCCTGTACAGCCGGTGTCCCTTCCGCCACAGATAGTCGTTCTCTCTCAGCCACTCCAGCACCTCATCCTCGTGCACTTCCTTAATGTAGTACTGCCTCCTCTCCCATTGTTGCATACGCCTCTTCCTCCCTTTGGCAGGACCAGATGGGCCCTCATCACTGTAGGGGCTGCTCCTCCACACCAACAGCAGCAGCAGCAGCAGCAGCAGGATCATAATCATCATCAGCAGCAGCAGCAGCAGCAGCATAATCACCAGCAGGATCATAAGCAGCAACAGCAGCAGCAGCAGCAGCAGGATCATAATCATCATCATCATCAGCAGCAGCAGCATAATCACCAGCAGGATCATAAGCAGCAGCAGCAGCAGCAGCAGCAGGATCAGCAGCAGCAGCAGCAGCAGCAAGACCAGGATCAGCAGCAGTAGAGTAAGCACCAGCAGCAGGTTCAGCAAGACCAGGAGCACGAGCAGAACGAGCAGGACCAGCAGGACCAGAAGCAGCTTCAGCAGAGTACGCAGCAGAAGCACCACCGCCAGGAGCAGCTCCAGCAGAAGCTCCAGCAACAGAAGAGCGAGCCCAAGCAGCAGAAGCCCCAGCAGAAGATGAGTCAGGGACATGGGGCGGGAGGGTGGCCCTGTCCCTCTTGCCAGGGATGGCGGCAGGTTGCTGAGACTTTCGCTTCTTCCCCATGGTTGTGGGGTTGCTGGCTGGCAGGGAGGCTGGCAGGAAGGCTGGCAGGCACCAAGGCTGGCAGGAAGCCTGGCAGGAAGCCTGGCAGGAAGGCAGGCACCAAGGCTGGCAGACAGACTGGCTGGCAGGGAGGCTGGAAGGCAGGCTGCCAGCAAGGCTGGAAGGGAGGCTGGAAGGCAGGCTGGCAGCAAGGCTGGCAGGGAGGCTGCCCAGGAGGCTGGGAGGCAGGCTGGGAGGCAGGCTGGCAGCAAGGCTTGCAGGCAGACATGCAGGCAAGAACTCGAGGTATCCAGCAGCAGGTCTTTCCTCAGAATGCTGGCCACGTGCGAGCTGCTTCCCTTTATATCCGGGGGGCTTGCGCAATGCATCCCCCCCGCATGCGCAATTAACGCCAGGCATCCGTTAGGCTTCCGCTGTGCATCCGCTAGGCTTCCGCTCTGCATCCGCTTCATCCGCTGTGCATCCGTTCTGCATCCGTTGTTTCCGTTCCGCGTCCGTTTTGCTGAGCCCCCCCGGAAGCCTAGCGGATGCGCCATCCACTTCCATCCGCTGGGCTTCCATTCCGCATCTGCTTTGCATCCGCCCTGCGTCCTCCCCGCGTCCGTGTTATCCGCTCCAATTATGCAAATTTTCACCCCTTTTGAGCGCGGATACAACGGATGTAACATTTTTCTCTTCCGTTGTGTCCTTTTTGCATCCGTTGGGTAGTGTGACACGGCCTTTAGGCAGTAATAATCTCATGCCTTCCACACTGACTCCCGCCTACTGGGAGCTGTTTCCCACATTTGTTTCTTTTTTAACACAGCTTTACTTATGTTTCAAAACCTGGCAGCCATTTCTGTTTTTGTCAATATTTCTTTCTGTTCAGTCATGGCTATTTTCCCCTTTCTGTAACTCTTTTCATGATTTCCTCCATAATTATTTGTTTTCAAATATATATAGTATATGTACAGTATTTGAAATATATTCCTTCAGACTTCCAGAGTTCTCTGATTCGTATCCTCCTTTTTCTTCAGGCTTTCACTTCCCACTATCAGAAATCAGGCTTTCATTCAGTTGTGATAAATATATAAATAAAATGTCACTTTGATTATACCCAAACAGCTGTGAGTTAAATTTTTCTTCCAACATTGCTCTTTCTCTCTCCCACCCATCCACCCTTTGTTCAGACAAACATCCAAGATTTAGATACTGGGAGAACATAAATTCTGTGTCTAGAAGACCAGCTGATTATGAATAATAAAGCTTATATTTATCAAATAATCCTAACACCTAATATAGAAGATGATGTTTCTGTTTAAACAGGTACATTATTTTTTTTAAAAAAAACAACTCACCTTTCTCTTCCTCCTTAATTGCAGAATCAATGTCTGGCCTGCCAAAAAAGGTTACCGGACTCTCTTTTTCTTTTTATTTATGATGTAATTGTTGCATTCTTTTCTTTTCCTAACAGGAGGGAATAAAGCATATTAACTGAGCCATGAAAAAGACCTCCACCTACCAATAGGTTGTCTTTGTTACTCTATAAATTCCCTTAATTCAGAAACAAATGTCTGATAAACCATTTCCTTTGCCTCTAACAAAACAATTTTCATTTCACTGCAGTTGGCCCTGCTGGTGAACTGCTCTTATTGTTGGAAATATTTTTTTCTTACATTCATTCAAAATTTGCCTTTCCTGTAAATTAAATCTATTATTCCATATCTAGCATTCTGGAGTAATAAAGGGAAAAAGTCTTGGCCTTTTGTACCTGACATCCTCTCAAGTATTTGAAGAATACTACAATACATTTTTTGTTCTCTCTCTGAAGGCTACACTTTCATGATTACTTCCATTTATCTTCTTAGTTTTGGTTTCTAGTCTCTGTATTATTCCTAATGCCTTTCTCTGAATCTGTTCCAGTTCTATGAAGAGCACCCAAATCTGAATACAGTTATTCCTCATCTTATGAATGGTCACTTAGCAACCATTTAAAGTCACAACAGACTTCCCTGGAGGTATTTATGACTCAAATTCTAAGTTTCAATGGTAGGATCTCCCTCCCCCTCCTCCACATAGGAACTATGCCTAACCCTGCTAAAACCCAGTCTACATCTGAGCATTTGGCTTCTCTTTCCCAAGCTCATAACTTCACAATGGTCTATGTTGCATTTCTTTCTCGCATTTCCAGTATCCCTCTGTTAATACAACTTAGGATTGCACTGGCTTTTTTGGTGGCTGCTGCACACTGCTTGCTCATATTTAGCTGGTTGTTCACTCAGACTCCAAGATCCCACTTACAGTTATTGCTACTGAGCCTGGTTTCACCCAGTCTATATGTGTACTTTTGGTTTTTCTTGCCTAAGTGTAGGACTTTACTATTCTCTATACTGAATTTCATTTTGTTAGATATGGCCCAGTGTTCCAGTCTGTCATCTAAGTCATTAATGAAGATATTGAAGAGTACTGGGCCTAAGATGGAACCTTGTGGCACCTCATTGCTTACTTCCCTCCATGTAGACTTAGATCCATTAAGGACTACTCGTTGAGTACAGTTTGCCAGCCAGTTGCAAGTCCATCTAGTGGTGGTGCTATCTATTCCACTTTTCACTAGCATACTAAGAAGTAGGTTGTGGTCTACTTTATTGAATGCCTTGCTGAAATCTAAATATATTATGTCCACAGTATTTTGCTGGTCTACTAATTTAGTCACTGTGTTGAAGAATGAAATAAGATTGGTTTGGCATGATCTGTTTTTAACAAACCCGTGCTAACTGCTAGTTATTACTTTACTTGTTTCTAGATGTTGGCAGATCTGTTTTTTTATTATCTTTTCCAGTATCTTCCCATGTATTGATGTTAGAGTGATTGGTCTATAGTTTCCTGGATCTGTTTTTGTTCCTTTTTTGAAGATGGGAACCACATCAGCTCTTTTCCAGTCCTCTTGTAGTTCCCCGGTGCTCCAGGATTTTTGAAAGATATGGTGCAGTGGTTCTGAGATTACCTCTGCCAGCTCCTTTAAAACTCTGGGATGTAATCCATCAGGCCCTGGTGATTTGTTTTCATCAACATCAGACAGGTGTTCTCTTCCTATTTTTTTGCTTATTTTAACTATTATTTCTGGTCTGTCTTTTACAATTATGCTTTTGGTGGGTTGAGCTATAGTTTTTTTTTTGCTTGAGGACAGATGCAAAGAATGAGTTAAGTAGTTCTGCTTTCTTTCTGTTGCCTGTTACTTCCTTGCCATCTTCTCCCTTTAGTGGACTGACTGTTTCCTTGATTTTTTTCTTGTTATTTATATGTTGGAAGAAACTTTTTTTTATTATCTTTGACTTTTGTTGCAAGTCTTTGTTCGTTCTGAGCTTTTGCTATCCTGACTTCGTCTTTGCAGATACTGGCTATCTGCTGATATTCTGCCTTAGTTATATGTTCTTCCTTCCATTTTTTGTACTTGTCTTTTTTTTCTTTCCATTTGCCAGAGAGATCTTTGTGTGGCCATGCTGGTTTCTTCTTGGATTTCTTGTTTTTCTTTCTCAGTGGTATTGTGCTAGTCTGGGCTTCTATGATCATACTTTTTAGAGTGAACCAAGATTCTTGAGTTGTTTTCCCCTTCAGGATTTTCATCCATGGAATCTTTTCCAAGTTCTCTCTGAGTTTATTGAAATCAGCCCTTTTAAAATCAAAGACTCTGGTGTCATGTTCTGTTGCTTATGTCTGTGTTATGTTGAATTCTAGTATGACATGGTCACTCTCACCCAAGGTTCCTGCAGTTTCAACTCCCTCTATCACTTCTTCTCTGTTTGTAAGAATTAAGTCCAGTATGGCTGTCGCTCTAGTTTCACACTCTACCTTTTGTACAACAAAGTTGTCAGCTAGGTTGGTTAGGAACTTATCTGATTTCTCACTTGGTGCAGAATTAGTTTTCCAGTTGATATCAGGATAATTGAAGTCTCCCATTACTATTGTTGTGTGTTTCCTGCATATGTTTGTTAGTTGGCTGGCAAAAAGGACATCTATTTTTCTGCTTGCTTGGGTGGCCTATAATATACGCCTATGACCATGTCATTCTTTTTTTCTTTTATATTGACCTATATGCATTCTAGGTGGTTTTCATCTTTTGTTTCATGAATTTCTGTAGCAATATAGTGGTCCTTTACATACAGTGCAACTCCATCTCCTCTTTTATGAGGTCTGTTTTCTTTTTGAATAGTTTGTATCCTTCTACCAGTATGTTCCAGTCATGGGTTTTATCCCACCAAGTTTCTGTTATTCCAACTATATCATATTTACCTTCATGTATTTGTAGTTCGAGTTCACCCTGCTTGTTCCCCAGACTTTGTGCATTTGTATTCAGGCATTTGAGATCTTTATGTGTGACACTGTGTTTACTGTCTACATAACCTGTGTTCTGCCTGCCTGTCCTTACTTTCTTGCCACCTGTTTGATTAGTGCACATGGTATGGCACTTACTATTAAATGCTTGGTTTTGGTTGGCATCAAGGTTGATAATCTTACCTGCACAAACATCTATTTTGCATGCACTGGTATCCTTATTAGTTTTAGGTTGCTGGGGACAGAAATGTTCTGAATCCATTAATTCTCTATCCCCGCTGTTCAGTTTAAATGTTTATCCAGGAAATCTGTGAATTTAATGCCAAGTAACTCAGTCCCTTTCTTTGATGGATGCAAACCATCTCTTTTATACAGTTTTTCATTGGACCAGCTGCAGACATCATGACTAATAAAACCAAAGCCTTCCCTTTTACACCACTCATTTAGCCACACATTAAACTCTGCTACATGCTGCCCTTTCCCTTTTCCTTGTATACTGGTAGAACCTCTGAAAAGATAAGCCTACAGTCCATGTTACTAAGTTCATACCCCAAGCTCTGGAAGTCTTTCTGAACAGAGTTCATGGTTTGCCAATGTTTGCGTTTGAGATCTTGGTAAAATTCCTGGAACTTCAGACGATTGTATTGTGAGATTTAAAAAAAGAAAAAGAAAAAAAAGAAAACTAAGTATATACTGTATATTCTTCAGCATGATATCTCAATCATGTAAATCAACGCACCAGTCCATTCCCCCACCATGCAAGCTAACAATGTCTGAGTCACTCAGGACAGGCACTTCCTTCACATAGCAAGTGATCTACCTGGGTGTTTGTTATCCTTCCAGTTTGAGTAGCAGTGCAAAGTAATGAGTTGGCTCTATGTGCTGGTCTTTTTACGTTCAGAATGGACTTCTAAATCAAGCCCAGAGAGCAGTGACTGAAAATCCATTCAGGGGCTGTCTGCTCAAAAGGTCACAGAATGAAATAGTATAAGATAATTTTGCTATAGTTTATAGGCGCAATCTCTATCACAAAGGGGAACCATGAGAAAAAGTGCCATTTAATTCAGTTGGCCCAGGATCTTCAGGGTCTAGGGAGAACAATAAAGGAAACTGTGTTTTAGACAAACAAGTCAAGAGAAATATAGACAACAATGGTATTCTGAATTGGGACATTTATAGCACTTTGCAAAATAAAAAGGGACGCATCTTGAGGGCCTGCTAGAAAGTTTTCAATTTGCTGTTGGATGGAATACTGTCAGACTTTTTTTTTCATTATGGTCCAGAGATGTGTGAGATATTATGCATGGAAGTTGTGGCTGCTCTGAAAATAATTTATTCTTTGAATTTTTCCTCAATTGCCACATACTTCCAAAAACTCATTCATAATATTATTACTATTGATAACTTTTATAGAGAATGATTAATATATATACTTATACAAATAAATATATCTATAGGAAGATATATATATACTTAGGAAGATTCAACAGTATCTTCCTAAAAATAGTCTAGATTGGGGCAGCACATGAAATGACAGTATATTTTTTTGCTTTTTGAGTGCTACAGTATTTGTATTCTAAGCCTGACCTTTAACTGAAGTTACGGAGTTAATGATTAATCCTAATCTTGCCAATTTATTATGTTGTTGTGGAAGGAAGCCTTCAACCTGACTAGGAGATATTAGAATATAATTTGCATTACTTCAGTGATCAACACATTTGATTGTTGATAGGGAGATAAGGAATATATTTGTCAAATGTTTGAGCCAGAATTTTAAATAGTTTAAGACAATGATTAGAAAATGTAGAGGATACAAACAAGCAAGTGCAGAGCTGAGGAAATAATTCATTTCAGCAACAGCCTGTCTACCATCCAGGCAGAATCAAAAAGTGATGACCCAGACCCATAGCAAACGATATCCTTCCTGCTGTCACTGTAAGCCAAAAACATTGTAAATTTATTTTATTTTATTTTATTTTATTTTGTCAATCGCTTATAAAATAATAGGTATAAGTATATACATAGTTATGAATACATGAAATGGGTACATATAAGAAAAATAAAAGAAACAATAGGACAGGGATGGTAGACACCTTGGTGCACTTATGCATGCCCCCTATAGACCTCTTAGGTAAGGGGTGAGGTCAATAGTAGACAGTCTAAGGTTAAAGTTTTTGGGGTTTGGGGAAGAAACCACAGGGTCAGGTAGAGTGTTCCAGACATTGACCCCTCTGTTGCTGAAGTCATATTTCCTGCAATCAAGTTTGGTGCGGTTTACCTTGAGTTTGTATCTACTGTTTGCTCTTGTGTTGTTATGGTTGAAGCTGAAGTATTCATTGACAGGTAGGACATTGCAATGTATGATTTTATATACCATACTTAGATCAGACCGAAGACGGCGTAATTCAAGGTTTTCTAGGTCTAGAATTTCAAATCTGGTGGCATAAGGTATTCTGCAATGAGTGGAGGAGTGAAGAACTCTTCTTGTGAAATATTTCTGGACTTTCTCAACTGTGCTAATATCAGATATGTAATGTGGATTCCATATGAACTGTATTCGAGTATTGGTCTAGCAAATGTTTTGTATGCTCCAGTTAGTAGTGTGATATTACCAGAGAAAAAGCTACTTAGGATTAGGTTAATAACTCTTAACGCCTTTTGGGCTAGGTAGTTACACTGGGCTCGAGCACTTAGATCATTAGAGATGAGTATTCCAAGGTCCTTTACAGAGCTTGGATCATCAACAATGTCTTGACTATTCAGCCTGTATTTTATTTACCAATATGTAAGACAGAGCATTTATTTGTTGAGATTTGAAGTTTCCATTTGTTTGACCATTCTGATACATAGTCAAGGTCTTTTTGAAGGGTAGCAGTATTGTCTGTGGTGTTGAATAGCTTTACATCATCAGCGAAGAGAATGCAGTTGCTCTTAATATGATCACAGAGGTCATTTATGTAGAGTATGAAGAGAGTTGATCCTAGAACACTGCCTTGGGAGACACCACTGTTGACAGGTACAGAATTTGATAGGACACTCCCAATTTTGACCATTTGTTGTCTGTTTGACAGGAATGCTTCTATCCAGTTATGCAGTTGTCCAGAGACACCATAAGATTTTAGTTTTAGGAGTAGTTTGTCATGTACCATTGAATCAAAGGCTTGACAGAAGTCTATGTAGATTGTGTCTATTGCTTTGCCCTGATCGAGTTGTGTAGTCCATATGTTTTTGCAGTGTAAGAGTTGCAGATGATAGTCTAGTTTTTTTCTGAAACCAAATTGTTTATATGAGAGTAGGTTGTTTATCTCTAACTGGAGGATAATGGATTGGTTAATAATTGATTCCATGACTTTATCATTTATATGTATAATTTTGTGGCCTGTGATGGATGACAACATCATTGGAAACACATTGCCTCCCTTAATCTGCTGAATCACAATCAAGGACACCAACAATGACAAAAATATTTTCACTACTACACCACTCAGGATCGTTCTATGAAGGAGATGGGAGGTTTTAAAATTAGATAAACAATCAAATAAGCAATTTCTCCCCCTCTCTTGCTCTTTGTCATACTTCCTGCCCTAAATGAGGGGCACAATAAAGCATAGTTGGTTGGAGAAGTCTTAAAAGTTGCCAAGGTTGAGAAACACTGCGATAAAGGAGGAGTACAGCTAGCTGTTTGTGTCCTTTTTAAGCATGGTTCCCAGTTACTCCAAAGCAGTTTCAAGGAGTCCCTCCTTCTTGCCTTTCTTCAGAGGCAAAGAAGAAAGGGAGAGTTGGCTGTTAATTGTTTACTGTTTGATTCCATCTCCCTGTCAGACAGCTTCAAAATGGAACAGTTAGTGTTGAGTATCAAAACTGTGCTTAATGCTGTGCATAATTTAGGCATCATTAACAGGCTCGAAAGCATTAAACAAAATGTTCTCTCCCAGCCCCTTAGCAAGTCAGCCACTAACAGAAATGTGTACAGTTTGGGTGGATGCTAATTTAAGGCAAAGAGGTGAAGGATTCTTGCCACCAACCAGCAGTAGGATTCAGGCAACATGATGACATCTGGGTCTAAATTCGGTCTTTGTTCCAGTGGACAGCTTGAGGGATTGCCAATAATTCCAACATATTTAGGAGAACGTTTCAAGAGTTCTCCTGAAAGAGCAATTCTATTAATTGCTTGGGAGTTTTACTTGACACATATTCCTGTGCTCAAATCACAGAGTGACAAAACTGAGCCATTTTTTTTTCCCCATCCAGTCATGAAGTTAATGAAAAGCGCCTCAGCAGGTTTGCCAATGCTCCTGACATAACGCTTCTCTGCAAAGTTCACAGTATTTTCAGAAACAGATCTGTCTGCTTTAATATGAATATGCATCTGATCCCTCTCAGGCTTTACCTTAATCACAGTTAAAGAGCAGTGTTATTTTATAAATAATTCCTGTCACTGATGCTGCAGCAGTATCCCAGAGGAACAGCAGATTTATACATCTCCAATGCCTTACAAAGCTAATATAAGGAGGATTTGCTACAATTAAGAGAAAGGATTAGGAAGGATATGTGAAAGTTGTTTGACTAATAGAAAACCACACAGTTTTCTCTCTCTCTCTCTCTCTCTCTCCCTCTCTCTCTCTCTCTCTCTCTCTCTCTCTCTCTCTCTGCTGTTTTTCAGTCATATAGCCATTTTGTTCATCTATTTGCAGGCCTGTCAAGCTGACGGCCTGCAGGCTGGATGTGTCATATGCAGGTGACACCCACCCCAGCTCTGCAAAAGCAAAAAAGTCACAATATGTCATATGACGAAATCAAATTTGACACCTGTAATCTATTGTTATTGAGATCAATTCCCTTATAATATGTAAGCAGAAGTCCCTACTCGTTTGGGACCTGTTGACACATTTTAAGGTGACCAACCATCCTCCTTTAGGGAGGACAGTCCTTCTTTTTCTGTAAGTTCTGTCCTCTCTCGAAAAGTGTCCTCCTAAAAATGTCCTCCTTTTTGATCCTTGAAGACTAATCTGTAAATCTTCATATTTGAACGATGCCAATCCGTTCCGTTGTGTGTGTTATGCCGTATTTGTATTTGACATGGCGATTCGTCAAGGCTCAGTACAGTGCGGTGAGACGCAATTATGAGATGCATGCTTTCCACACAGGAGAATTGTTTTGAGAGAGTGTGTCACGCGCAAGAGTGCACCATGCGCAAGAGAGTGTTACATGCAAGAGTGCACTGCACACAAGAACGTGCCGTGTGCAAGTGGCTTTGTTTTTTTTCTTCAATTTATTTGTGCCCTCCTTTTCATTGTAAAAAAGTTGGTCACCTTACACATTTGAAACTCTAACATCACATTGGGGCAAGTATCATGGAATGGTTGTCGTGGTGATTATGTGTCACAAACTGATTGTCAGGATAGCCAATTACAAAACATAAACCAGAAGACAAACAAAGCACTAGGACTAGGCTTAATTTTCTAAGAATGTCCCCTATCCACTAGCATTGTTGGAAAAAGAGGATATACTTGAGATTGGTGCTTTCCTTCTTACCGTCCTATTAATTTTTCTAATAAAAATTGGTAGGGCAAGAAGTTAGATGTAGGTCAAGGAACACAAAGAGACCATTCTCACCCTGAAACCCAATGTTGGAGGCCCAGATTATATCAGCACTTAAACAGAAGAAATTTTAACCAGATTTCATTATAAACTTAAAGAAAAAGCTCAAATTTAAATAATACATTTCAATGTAGAAGTTTGCCAATCCACTTAATTTTAAGCAGTGCAATCCAATACATGTCTATTCAAAATATTTTTAAATTAATTTTATTAAGTTAAACTAAATAATATCAGGAAAATATAAAAATATACAACAGTATTAATAAAATAACTTCAAACTTAATCATGATCCTCATTTAGAGACTGCCTGGTTTAATGACCATTCACAGTTATGATGGTGATGAAAAAGTAATTTTGTGCCCAATCCTCACATTTATGACCTTCACAGGTCTGTCAAACATGTTTCACTTTATGACCACTGAGGTTAACAACCAAGTTGCCGTCCCAATTGTAGTTGTTGAACAAGGACTACCTGTATTTCCCAAAGCTACCCAGAAATAAGTTCTGTTACAACTGAGGTCTTCTAAAAGTGTGTGTGTGTGTGTGTGTGTGTGTGTGCGTGCATGCATGCGTGTGTGTGTAAAATCATTCAATAAAGACTGATAGCTACCCAATATTTATTTCAAACTTCAAATATTTATCAAATGCAGATAAATATTAGGCAAATGAAGAATATCAAAATAATTTGCATCAGAAGCCCATCGGAGAATTACAGGAATAAAGTAGTATTTATCACCTTCTAGAACAGGAGTGTCAAACTCAAGGCCTGGGGGCCAGATCCGGCCCACGATGTGCTTAGATATGGCCCATGGGGTCATCCTGGAAAAAGTGAAGGACTGACCCGCAGTGCCTCTGCCAGTAAAAACTGAGCTCAGGAGGGCCATGGCTGTTCCATATTAACATACTCCTAATAGGCTATTCCTATTGGACAAGAATACCCTACGCTGATTGGCTACTTTACTTGACGCTGATTGGCCAATGATAGCAAGCCTATCATTGGCCAATTCAAGCAGCGGGAAAAACAAGTAGCCGTCATTGGACACTAGCTGTGAGCAGCTTCTCTATATAAAGAGCTGCCGTGGCTCCTGGTTAAGACGGACTTTCTGCAGTAAATAAAAGAGCTGAAGTTACGCTGGTCTCCGAGTCTCCTTCTTCCGTGAACCCAACACTGGCGACAAAGGTGGGATACTGAGAGAGGAGACCAGTCGGGCACGTGGCATCGAGAACCAAGCACACGAAATGGCCAGAACCAACTCGCCACCCGCACTATTCAACCCAGCAAAAGAGGACTAGGAATCCTACATCGATAGATTCCTCATGTTCCTGGAGAGTAATGATCTACAAGGAATCTCAGACAACCGAAAAAGAGCTGTGTTCCTGACACACTGTGGGCCCACAGTGTTCAAGATGGCCATGGCACTAGCGAAACCAGATGATGTAAAGCAGATGGCCTGGCCAGATCTAGAGAAGCTGCTGAAGGCTCATTACACACTGACCATCTCCAGCCTCATCAGGAGACACGAGTTTTACAAACAAGACCAGAGAGAAGGTGAGAGCATCGCAGATTTTGTAGCAGCTCTCAGGGACATTGGAGGAGCATGCGAATTCCTAAACATGGATGAAGCCATGAGGGATCACGTGGTCCTCAGACTAAGAGATCTTACCCTACAAAGCCGGCTGCTAACCCGACCAAAGATTACTGTTACCGAGGCTATTACTGATGCCACGGCAGCAGAAACAACCAAAAAACCAGTGGCAAAGATGCAGCAGATGAATGCCAACTCACCCAGGACACTGACCAAAACAAATCAGAGCACTGAAAAGAAGGCCAAAAGCACACACAAACCTACTGCATGCTACGCAGACAGTGGATCGTCCAGAATCGACGATGACAATGAAGAGGAGATCCACAGACTCCAGGCTGAGCAAGAGCGGTGACTGAAAAATGGTCGTAAGTCGGGGTTTCAGTGTGCCAGGTGCAGAGGAGAACACCCCCATTCTGAGTGCTGGTTCTTAGATGCCATGTGCCGTACTGCAAGAGGCGGGGTCACATCGCACGAGTATGCCGAAATCAGAAAAGCTACAGCCTCAGACATAGGAACAACACACCACCAAGAAATAAAGAGAGGCCAACGTGGAGCTGTGAAAGTCACAAAAGCAAAGGAAAGCAGCTAAACGAGAACTATAGGAAAGAGGAAACCCATCAAGCCATCACCATCGGTCACTCTAACGCAACTAATGGCTGAAAGGTACATGTGGCAGTCCGGATCGAGGGCCAAGAATGTAAGATGGAGGTCGATTCCGGATCGTACCTACTGATGGTATCATGGGATACCATCAAAAGACTAGTACCGCATATTGGCAGAGCTGAACTAGAACACCAATCACTAATTTTAAAAGACTACCAAGGAAACAGAATATCGGTAGTCGGACTTGGACACTTCCAGATAAGTTTCAAAGAACACCAAAAGATATTGCCTCTAACCATCGTAGACCAAAACCGACCAAGCCTACTGGGACTCGAGTGGTTCGAACCTCTAGGAATTGGAGTAACCGGCATTAACCGCACCAGCGACGCAGACTGGGAGGAGAACCTGATGAGAGAGTTCCAGGACGTCTTTGATGGAAAGTTAGGCAAGTACCGAAGGTCCCCTATTTCATTCAATTTAGACCCAACAATTGCTCCAATTAGGTTAAAGGTGAGGTGAGTCCCCTTCGCACTAAAACCCAAAATTGATGAAGAATTAAATAAACTAATAGCACAAGTCATTTTGGAACCAATTGACCACGCCGAATGGGAGACACTAATCGTGACCCCAGTTAAGCCGGATGGGTCCGTGAGAATCTGTGGGGATTACAAGGCTACCCTGAACCATGCGCTATAACAAAGTGCATATCCTGTCCCGGTAGTACAACATCTACTACACTCATTGAGGAGAGGCAAGGTCTTTGCAAAGCTCGACCTTGCCCAAACCTACCAACAATTGCCAGTAGACCCTGAAACAGCAGAGGTACAAATGATCGTGACTCATAGAGGAGCCTTCAAATGCAAAAGGCTACAATTCGGAGTCAGCGTAGCCCCTGGGGCGTTCCAAAGCCTAATGGAGCGATTATTACAAGGGATAAAAGGAGTAGTCCCATATTTTGACAACGTGCTAGTCTCAGCTCACGATGAGAGACAACTAGAAGCCCGTCTCAGAGTGGTTTTACAAAGGTTCCAAAAAGTGGGACTCAAGGTAAAAAAAGAAAAGTGTAAATTGGCCACATCGAAAGTTGAATTCCTGGGGTACCAAATTGATAAAGAGGGCATCCACCGCACAGAGAAAAAAATTAAGGCAATCAAAGAAGCGCCTAGACCTAAAAACAAAGCAGAGTTATAAGCATTCTTGGGACTTATAAATTTTTACCACATTTTTCTGCCACAGAAGGCAACAACGGCAGAACCACTACATAGACTATTAGACAAATCAGCCATCTGGACCTGGGGACGACGTGAAGAGACAGCGTTCCAGCGGATAAAAGACCTCATCACCTCCAACTCAGTATTGATGCAATAGAGCGAGACATTACCATTAACAGTCACCTGTGACGCATCACCGTTTGGCATCGGAGCCGTACTTAGCCACATCCTGCCTGATGGGAGAGAAGCCCCCATCGCCTTTTACACAAAGGCTCTTTCAAAAACTGAACGGAACTCTAGCCAATTGGACAGAGAGGCATTAGCCGCAATATCCAGTGTAAAACAGTTCCACTAATACCTTTACGGTAGGACTTTTACCCTTGTTACCGATCACAAACCCCTATTGGGAATACTAGCGGGAAAGAGAGCCACCCCAAATATACTATCCCCGAGAATGACAAAGTGGTCCAAGTTCCTGGCAGCCTACAACTATAGACTGATCTACCAACCCGGTAAAGACATTTCCCATGCCGATGCCTTGAGCCGCACTCCCCTACCAGACATAGAGACTGACCCGGCACCAACCATGTCCACCCTACAAATTGAGACTCTGTCAAACCTACCAATAACCGTGGATGACATTGCCAGAATGACTGCAAGAGACAAAACATTGTCACAAGTATTAAACTGGGTGGGAAAAGGGTGGCCAGAAAACGAGACAGACATTACTTTTAAACCTTTCAAGAATAGGCAAACTGAACTGTCATTGCTAAAAGGCTGCATCCTATGGGGTGATCGGGTAATAATACCAGTACCATTACAAGAACAGGTACTGTGCATGTTGCACAAAGGCCAACCGGGCATTGTGCGAATGAAATCCTTGGCCAGGAGCTACGTATGGTGGCCAGGGATGTACAAAGACATTGGAAAATGGGTTGAAACATGTGGGAAATGCCAAAACTCCCAGCCTGCACCCCCTTCAGGACCTGTCCTAGACTGGGAAATACCAAGGGGCCCCTGGTCACGAATACATATAGACTTCATGGGGCCAATAAAAGGGCATACATTTCTAATCGTAGTAGATGCTTACTCCAATTGGTTGGAAGTAAGCTTCATGAACTCGATTACCACAGAAGTGGTCATTAAACAACTGCGAAAACTATTCACCACAAACGGGTTACTGGATATGCTCGTCTCAGATAATGGCCCACAGTTTACTGAATTACCATTCAAAAAATTCCTCACTGAACATGGCATATGACATGCCTTGACAGCACCGGGCCAACTGGCGATGAACGGAAGGGCGGAACGCATGGTCCAGTATACCAAAGAAACGTTAGACAAATTAGACACAGGAGACATTCAGGAAAGAATTGAAAAAATGCTCACCATACAGCACATAACACCAAACTCCATTACAAATAAAAGCCCAGCAGAATTACTAATGGGCAGAAAACTCCGATCACAATTAGATAGATTACACCCAACATATGCCGCCGAAAAATAAACCGACTCATCCAGCAAGTATCGCAAATTTGAACTAGGAAATTTAGTTTATGCAAAGAATCTCACCGGCCACCCATTGTGGGTACCGGCAAAGATAACACAAATAACAGGACCACGGTCCTATAGACTAGAAACAGATGATGGCCGAATCTGGCGGAGACACATTGACCAGTTACGGTCACGAACACTAGAATGCACCACCGACACACCCAGACACGAAGAACAATACATACACACACCAGCAACACCACAAACATTACACAAAAATATCACCAGACCAACCAGAGAGGGGCGAGACCCCTCAGTAACAAATAAGAGGGGGAGGGAACCCTCCAGTAGGAAAAGAAAACCCTCCGGTAGAAAAAGAAAACCCTCCAGTAGAAAAAAAAACCTCACAAAACCAAAACATATACAACAAAAAACATTCGCAAATAATTGCAAGTAAAAACAACGACCTACCCGCAGAAGTCTTCGGCGAAGAGCAGGAGGCACAAGAAGATCTGGATGCCTTGTCCGAAAGGAGCAGCCAAGCCGACTCTACCAGCCCGAGTAGGCCAGGCGGGAGCAGCATGGCTGACTCTACCTTCCAGGAGGTTCAACAGAGAAGGACAGGAGAAACAGCGATCCCGTCCGAACCCGCTGAAGACGACGACACAACTAAACTGCGCAGATCAACTAGGCAACCTAGAAGCCCCACCTACTTATGTGACTACATACGGTAGGACGATACCAAGAGGGGAGGGGTGTTCCATATTAACATACTCCTAATAGGCTATTCCTATTGGACAAGAATACCCGACACTGATTGGCTACTTTACTCGACGCTGATTGGCCAATCATAGCAAGCCTATGATTGGCCAATTCAAGCGGCGGGAAAAACAAGTAGCCGTCATTGGAAACTAGCTGTGAGCAGCTTCTCTATATAAAGAGCTGCCGTGGCTCCTGGTTAAGATGGACTTTCTGCAGTAAATAAAAGAGCTGAAGTTACGCTGGTCTCCGAGTCTCCTTCTTCCGCGAACCCAACAATGGGTGTCTCTCGTGAGTTCCGTTTTCACTGGCAGAGGGTTGCAGGAGGTCATTGCAGATAAAAGCAGAGCTTGGGAACCCATTTTTGCTGGCAGAGTGCTGGGGCGACTACAGACATCCCTGACACGAGTGACGTTGAGCTGGCCATGAGGTCAAACACAACCCTGATGCGTCCCTCAATGAAGTCAAGTATGATAGCCCTGTTCTAGAACTATAGACAAAAACGTATTTCTTCATTTGAAACAAGATGGGCAACTTACAATTTAAGACCATATACAACCTGTGGTTTAATTCAAAAGCTCTTTGTTCAAGTTATTGCTAAGAAATGTATGTTCCTTCCCTATGTACTATTTTGGAAAAAGAGAGAAGAGAGGAGAGGGCATAGGAAAAAAAATGAGTAAACACAGCTATTTTTTGGTTCTGGAACCTCCAAATGGTTGCTTCAGCCAATTGTGAGGATAATCTGGCTGTGGTATCTATAATCTCATTGATCACTGAGATTGGTTCAGGTGATTTAGTAGGCTAGAAATGTATCCTCTCCTTCCCTCAAAACTTCATGTAAATGTTTTCTGAAGTTTCATACATGGTGGAAGATGTTCACCCTTTGTAAGAGTGTAACTATGCTTTTGGTCAGTTGATTCAGCCCTCTTTATTATACCCTAAGTAAATTGCTCTTGAAAAACTGTGGATCTAAATTTAAAAAAAAAAGATGCCAATCTATGCACATTTTTATCCCAATTTATGGGTGCTATAGATCCCAAGATAATTTGCAACAGTTTGCTAGGGGCAGAGAAAGTTTTATAGAAAGTAGTTTTAGACCTTCTAGTCCTAACATTCTTATCATGGGGGATTCAACTTGTGGTCGACCTATCACGCCAGATAAACTCAACCTGATGCCACCAAATTTTAGAAATCAAATCCCATCAGTCCTAGTTAACATGGTTGGTGATAAGAGATTATGGGCTATGTTACAAGATTTGCAATCCAAAATTATTTGTTAATTATTTGTTAGTCAATAATGTCAGGACTATCCAATTGGGAGAAGGAGTTATTCAAAGTTAAGTGCTATAACAGACAAAGAAAGTATATCCTTGATTTCATCAGATGAAATTGCCTCAAGGAGGTGGTCTAGAACATACTGGAAATAGTCAACGTTCCTCTGACCTAGGCCCTATTCTTCATAATATTTGCCAGATGCAGGGCAGAGCAACCACCACACTTAAGGACCTGCTGAACAATCAAGGAATTCAAATAAATCTCCACCACACAGCCTGCCTGTGTTTCCCTTGAGAGGCAATACATGGAATGTTCTTCTTGACAAATTGCCATGCAACATTGTCATATATACTATGTGGAAGTTCACCTGCTGATTCACAACTGAGAAGCAGATGGGAAGAAAAGCAGAGACTTTCCCTAGGGTGGAGGCTAGCAATGAGACACTCTGCTCTAAACTTCCCCAGGCTACAAAGCTGGTGGGTTTAATCATGAAAAATAGTTTCACAATAAATTGTCACAGCTGATATGCCATGGAATGAGAGTCACACTGTTAGTAAGGAGCACATGAGGTATCACGGATACAAAGAGCAGCCTTCGTTTAAACTTTAGACCTAGTCTCAAGGCTGACTCATAATGCACCTCTACTCGCAACTTGACAGGAGAAACTGAGGGAGAGGAAAGGGGGTTGCTTGCAATGCATTGGGAACTGGGAGGGAGGTGACGAATTTATGTGAGCCAGTTTGCAGCCTGAGAAAATCCTGACACTTCAAGGCTGTGTGATGGGAACCTTCCAAAGGCACAGACTGTTTTCCCAAAATAAAAACATGTTGGATTGGTGGACAATGGACAATGGGTGACCCAAATGGAAAATTAACTATAGTGTTTTTCTCATGAAAACCTCAGATCTAGCTTTGCTTCTTCTGTCCCTATATAGATCTATCAGTAAAGTTATACTCTACGTAAAATAATGTCCCAGGAGTTTCTTTTGCTGCATATGCCAATGGGAGGGACAGTTGTCACTACAGCCAATGTAGCCTGCTAGCTTGTATGCTACCAAAGGAGGAATTAACAAAAATATTGACCTAGATCCAGCATATGAATACATAAGAAACCAGACCATTTGAACAATCAATCAACAAAAAAAAAATATAGTCAGCTGCTCAGAATTTAAACATAGCTCCAAATGAACAAACAACTAACTGACCACACTGGCACAAAAGACATTGATAAGTTTAAGCCCCTGTCACACTGCAACAACGGATGCAAAGAGGATGTAAAACGGACAAAAAAGCTTGCCATCCATTGGTTAACGCGATGTACTCACTGCCTCCATTTTGCTTCCTCTCTATCCGTCCAGCATCCGTTTATTGACGTTTCATCCGCTCAGAAAGTTTTGAGCTGCTCAAAACTTTTGCGCGGAAAATGTATCCAATTCATCCATCCTGCATCTGCTACGCATCCGTTCTGCATCCGATACACATCCGCTATATCCGCTAGGCATCCGCTGCGCATCCGCGCAACTCCATCCGCTCGGACGCAGGGAGGAAGCGGAACGGACGCAGAACGGATGCAGAACGGATGCAGAACGGATGCCTAGCGGAAACAAAGCGTTTAAAACGGAAAAAACGTCCGCAGAGGGGACCTATCTCGGATATTAAGGATGTCTAGAGGATGCCTAGAGGATGCCTAGAGGATGCAAAGGGACACCTATACTGCCTATAAAAAGGGGGAGCAACACATCTGGATCTCACTTTCAGACCAGCAGCCCTGCTGCAGACCTCTGCAGCCTTCATCTGCCTCTTCCTCTTCCACAGCATCCAGTCATGTCCACCGTGGATCGTAACACAGTCCTTTTGGCAGCCACCATCCTTCTGCAACAGTGCAAAGCGATCTACAGGCTCTGTGAACTCTACTACGGGAAGAAAAAGGGGCGGCCAAGAAGCGTCTGGGTACGAAGATGGTTCACCAGAAGAGCAGAGGATGGACTGTACAACCAGCTGATGGTGGAGCTCAGGAACGAAGACACTCGTGCATTCCAGAACTTCATGAGGATGCCTCCAGCCATATTTGACGAAGTTGTGCAGCGGCTGACACCCAGGTTGACCAAGGCAAACACCAACTTCCGGCCCAGCTTGGAACCTGGGCTCAAGGTGGCACTCACTCTGCGCCACCTGGCCTCAGGAACAACCTACAGGAGCATGCAGTACGGCTGGAGGGTGCCACACAACACCATCAGCATTGTGGTCAGAGAAGTGGTGCAGGCCATCATTGAAGAATACCTGCAGGAGCTCCTCCAGTGCCCCTCCACTGAAGAAGGATGGAAGAAAGTTGCAGAGCAGTGGTATCAGAAGTGGAACTTCCCCCACACCGTTGGAGCCATAGATGGGAAGCACGTGGCCTGCAAAGCTCCAGCCAAGTTGGGTTCCACTTATTTCAATTACAAGGGCTTCTTCAGCATCATCCTCTTCGCCATGGTCGATGCTAACTACAAGTTCATGTACATCGATGCTTCAGGCAACGGCTCATCTTCAGATGCCCAGGTATACAACGCCAGTCACATCAAGGAGGAGCTGGAACGCAACTTCATTGTGGGCTTACCAGATCCAGAACCCCTGCCCAATGACACACAAGATGTGCCCTACTTCATCGTGGGGGATGACGCCTTCTCCCTCACAACCTACCTCATGAAGCCCTACACTTCCAGACTCCTCACCTGTGAAGAGAGGATCTTCAACTACAGGCTGTCCAGGGCAAGGCAGGTGGTGGAGAACACCTTTGGCATCCTGGCCAACAGGTTCCAGGTACCTCTCACCAACATGCAGCATTGCCCAGAGACCGTGAGGAGAATCATGGAAGCTTGCTGCATCCTGCACAATCTCATGCGCACCCGCTACCCAGTCTTGCAGAACAGGCTCGTGGACCTCCAACAAGGCAATGGGGACATGGAGCCTGGGGAATGGAGGCAAGGGTGAAACCTGATAGACACTGAGGATGTGCAAGGCCCCAACAGAGCCTCACATGAAGGGAAGAAGCAGCGCAACCTCCTGAAACACTGGTGCAACTCCCCATCTGGAGCAGTGGAGTGGCAAGACAGGATGATAGATGCTTAATGGATGCTTCCTTGAGCCTGTCTCATCACACTGATGAGATTGTGCCATGTATGTTGAGTGGCCCGACAATGAACAGGGCATTTAATAAAGAGTTGTGTTTATGTTGAAATGTGTGGATCAATGATTACATTGTTATTGATAATAAAGGGCCATATGTGTGGCACCTGGGAGGGTGGACCATACACTCCCACTATGCTTGCACTGGAGGTTTATCTATCCCACAGCTATTACCCATCCCAAAGGTATCCCTGCCCATTCCACAGCTATCTCAACCCATCCCACTGTTATCTTAATCCATCCCACAAGCATGCAAAGGCTTAAACCATTTCTAAAAGTTTCCAGCAAGACTTTATTAAAAAAAAGAAATGAAGCAAGTGTGTGAATCAAAAATAGACTTTATTAACAACAAGCTATAAGACAAAAATGAGTCTCTGGCACTCCTCTTGGTCACTCAGTCTCAGGGGTGAAGGGTGCAGGTGCTGTGGAGGTGGCTGGTGCTGGAGTGCTTGTCATCAGCTCCTCCAGAAGCAGAAGCAGCAGAAGCCCTAGCCCCAGAAGAGCGAGCCCATGCTGCAGAAGCCCCAGCAGAACCAGAGTGAGGGCCAGGGGGCGGGATGGTAGCCCTGTCCCTCTTGCAAGGGCTGGCAACAGATGGCTGAGGCGTGCTGTGCTTCAGCATGGTTGTGGGGTTGCTGGCTGGCAGGGAGGCTGGCAGGAACCAAGGCTGGCAGGCAGGCTGGCAGGGAGGCAGGCACCAAGGCTGGCAGGCAGGCAGGCACCAAGGCTTGCAGGAAGTGTTAAGCCTGGGTTCCCCAACCAGGGTTAGGTAGACAAGCAAAACAGAATGTGCAGCGTTAGTCAGATAGGCACACAGATAAATGAGTGAGCTAAGCTTGTATGTTTATTAACATACAGTAAAAATAACAGATACGCTTGTGCTATCAAGAATATATTTTATTCCAGTATAAGTTTATAGCATAGTCAAA
>BLBF01000021.1:44814-258385 GCA_015471245.1 Laticauda colubrina | reverse complement strand
TGTTTAGCTTGTCTACCTAACCCTGGTTGGGGAACCCAGGCTTAACAATCTGTAACACCATCAAACATCCAGGTTTGCCCATCCCAGGTCCTTAATAAGGATTCGATAGGTAAACAAAAATGCCAAATCCAGTCTGAACATCTGGCTGACTGTGCAATGAATAATCATAATAACCCTAACAAAGACAGTATAATCCTGGAGATAGTCAATATGTGTGTGTTATTTCCACCACGCTGCAAAATCTCCCCTTTTTCCTCCAAAACCAAGCCTTTTAAATAGAATATTTCAAATGTTCAGACATTGCACAGAACACCATTCCTGGTGGGTGGTTTTGTCATCATATTCATCTACAGCCACATTTCCACTTTCAAATTCTCCACACCTCTGTGGATTCTGACTGCCTTAAGTAATTCACAATCTTCATGGAATTCATTTACCGATGCATTCAATAGATTGTATTCCCCCTCTCTCTGTCCAACTCAGGGATCAGCTTTGAAGTACCCAGATATGTTGACAGTGTCTGTTTATAAATTCTTGGACTCTTGTTGAATTCTACTTCTTCCTGTTCCCATCACACTTGTCAATCAAAAACATTCACTGAACTTATGTAACTGCAAATAATATTGAAGTTGCTTCTTTTCCATCCCTATTAGTTCTTACAGAAACTCATGCTGCTTTCTCATCACTATTTTACCTGCACTAGTTCTTTCCCTGGGCCTTCATTCACAAGCACTGCTTAACACATAATGCACCGTTATTTTTAATGTTCATCCTCTTTCATGAATCAGAATGAATGACAATTTACAAGCATAGTCAAGAAAATCTTGACATTAAAACCAGGTATCACCCTGTGTACTGTGTACTGATAGTGCTTTCTATCTATACAGATAAACACAGACAGACAGAACAAAGAATCAGTTAGGTCACTAGCTACAACTGAGGAGCTGTACATCCTCCTCAGTGAAGGTTATCAAGTCTGACAGGAGACACAGAAATTTGGTGAACTGCACATCCCACTCTCTCTGAGCGCTTAGCAGTTTGCTGAGTTGTCTGCCAAGGTAGTTCATGAGCAGTTTGCACAGAAAAAAATAAGACAGCTATGCTGAGGGGGGCAAAATAGACACTGGCAGCAAGAAAATTGGAATTATCAAATAGGTCACAAAGCCACCCATAAAAGAGGTGAAATAATATGACTGTATTATTATCAGTGCTGGTTGTAGTCATTAAGCAAATCACACACAGTCACATGATCTCAATTTGTGATTTCCTGCTGGTTTCCCCATTGACTTTGCTTGTGAGAAGCCAGTGGGAAAGGTTAGTGGGAATGGTTGCCAAGCAGCTGAACTGTAATCACGTGACTGTGATGATGCTGCAGCAGCTGCAACTTCAAGGACCAGTCCTAAATCTCCTTTTTCAGCACCATCATAACTTTGAATAGTTGCTGAATGAGTGATGGCTAAGCAAGGGCTACCTGTACAATCTTATCCACTAGTTACATCTAAATGAATTGTCCCCAAGTTGAACATTAATTTATCTATCTATCGATCAATCTATCTATTTATTTTGTCAAGCTATTATTAGATAACAAGGATGTATAAACATTGTTATGAATACATGAAATGGATACATATAAGAAAAATAAAAGAAACAATAGGACAGGGACAGTAGGCACATTGGTGCGCTTATGCACGCTCCCTACGGACCTCTTAGGAAAGGGTGAGGTCAATAATAGGCAGTCTAAGGTTAAAGTTTTTGGGGTTTGGGGAACAAACCAGAGTCCAGAAGAGTATTCCAGACATTGACCACTCTGTTGCTGAAGTTGTATTTCCTGCAATCAAGTTTAGTGCAGTTTACCTTGAGTTTGTATCTATTGTGTGCTCTTGTATTGTTGTGGATGAAGCTGAAGTATTTTTTTTTTAATTGATTTTAAAACAACATAAACAAATGTAACATAACATAAAAACATAAACCATCTTCCATATATATATACATACAGTGTGCCAGTTGATTTACATATTATTTTGTGCAACCATTTCGCAGTCTTCTATTACAGTTACATTATATATCCTCTCATACTTTCAATCAAATATCAAATACATTAATATCTTTATGAATCAATCGTTGACTATACTTTTATTCATTCATGTTTATTAAAATAATCATATTTTACTTAGTTTATTTTATAACAATTCATATTGTCCTCCCAGATCTATCCTAGAATCATTTTGTAAATTTAATTAAAAAAAGAAAAAATACATCTTTACATGTTTATTATTTTCTAAAAATCTACATATTCCATTACTATATTTTATGATCTAACAACTGATAGAATAGATCCCAAACTTTGTAAAATTGTTTATCATCTTGTTCTCGAATTTCAAATGTCAATCTACTCATTTCAGCACATTCCAATATTTTCTTAATAATCTCCTCCTGTAATGGTATCTTCTCATTTTTCCAGTTTTTAGCAAATACAATCCTAGCCGCTGTTAATACATTGACAATCAGATATTTCAAATCTTTATTACATATTTCAGGCAAAATTCCCAATAAAAAAATCTCTGGTTTCAAGTCTATATGCTTATGTGTCATTTTTTCCAGCCACATGTGGATTTTAGTCCAATATTTTTTAGCGTCCGGGCATGTCCACCACATATGGTAATATGAGCCAGGTGTCTGATGACATTTCCAACACTTTTCGGACTTATTCTTAAGCATCCTTGCTATTCTTGTCGGGGGGAAATTGCCACCTGTAAAACATCTTACACAAATTTTCTTTGTATGCTGTTGACATTGTCATTTTAAAATTTTGAAACCACAATTTTTGCCATTTTTCTAAATCCAAAATTCTTCCCCCAAGCAATCATAGCTTCTTTAACTTCTTGTTCTTCTAATTTAATTTCTAATCAATATCCATATAATTTTTTAATCACCTTTTCATCAGCAACTGTCCAAATCTTATCTAAATCGGTCAATTTATCATAAAAACCTTCTGTTTTAATATCTTTATCATACCTTGATTGTATTCGCGCACATGAAAACCAATTCATCTTTATACTTTGTTCCTCTAATTTTTGCATAGATTTAAGTTCGCCCTTTTCATTCAATATTTCACCATATTGAACTGTTTGTTCCTTTTTGTATATTATAGGATAAGAAAATGCCTCAATAGTCAATAACCAGACTGGAATTTTCAAATAACATTGTCTTTTAATCTTCTCCCAGTTTAACCACAGAGACTCCCGTATACAATGTCTTCTAAAGTACTCCTGTGTTTTCGTTCCTTTATACCATAAAAAAGCATGCCACCCCAACAACAAATCATTCCTTCTTATGTCAACAATCTGGTATTTCTTAATGTTATCCATTCCTTTACCCACATCAGTTTCGTAGCTTGACAGTACAACTCCCAATTAGGCAAGCCAAATCCTCCTCTTATTCTAGCATCTTGCAAAAGTTTTAACTATTCTCGCCTTCTTACCTTGCCATATATATTTCAACAAGATTTTATTTAAATCTTCAAAATAATCTTTTCCAAGCCTGATTGGAATTGTTTGAAACAAATATAAAATTCTGGGTAATATATTCATCTTGATTGTTGATATTCTCCCTATTAGTAACAGTTGTAAATTTTCCCATTTTGCCAAATCTACTGCTAACTGCTGCTTAAGTTTAATGTAGTTATTCTCTTTTAATGTACTGCATCTTGCTGTCACGTATATCCCCAAGTATTTAATCTTATTTGTGTCCTGGATTTTCAATAGGTCTGCCAGTTCTTCCTTTTGTCTTGATAACATGTTCTTTGTCAGAATTTTTGTCTTGTCTTTATTTATTTTCAAGCCAGCCACCTTTCCATATGTCTCTATCTTTTCCATCAATTTTGGTGCTGTTTCTAATGGATCTTCTAAGATGAAAACCAAATCATCTGCAAATGCTTGCAACTTAAATTCTTCCTTTTTAATTTTCATCTCTTTTATGTTATTTTCTCCTCTAATATTTCTGTTTAACACTTCCAAGGTTAACACAAACAACAAGAGTGACAGTGGGCATCCTTGTCTTGTTCCTTTTCTTATATTAATGGAGTCTGTCAGTTCTCCCTCTATCATTACTTTTGTTTTTTATGATATATAGCTTCTATTGCTTGAGTAAATTTTTTAGTGAAGCCCATCTGTACCAGCAGTAACATGAATCTCCAGTTCACATTATCAAATGCCTTCTGCGCATCTAGAAATATCAGAGCCATTTGCTTTTCAGGATGAGCCTCAAAATATTCTAAAGTGTCCAAAATTACTCTCATATGGTCTGTAATTTGTCTCTTTGGCAGAAATCCATTTTAATCAGGATAAATAAAACTGTTTCAATATTTTTTAAGTCTTTCTGCCAATATTGAAGCAAAAATTTTATAATCTGTATTTAGTAAAGAAATAGGTCTATAGTTCTTAATTTGTAATGGATTGGCCTCCTCTTTTGGAATAAGTGTAATATAAGCTTCTAACCATGTTTTAGGTATCCTCTTCTTTAACATAACTTCATTCTTAACTTCTAAGAATGAAAGATTCAATGATTCTTTTAATGTTTTATAAAATTCTGCTGGAAGTCCATCTGGGCCTGGCGCCTTTCCATTATTTTGCTTCTTAAGTGCTTCAGTTAATTCCATCATCGTTATATTGGTTTCTAACATTGTTTCAATCTCTTTAGGTATCTGGGGTAGATTAGCATCCTGTAAATACTGTTTGACTCTTCCCTCATCAATATTCTCTTGTGTGTATAATTTCTCATAATATTCTCCTATGATTTCCTTCTTTTCTCTGCTAGCATAGCAAACTTGGCCTTGATCATCTATGAGTTGCAAAATTTTCCTTGATTCTTTCTCTTTTCTCAATTTATATGCTAACCATCTTCCTGGTTTATTTGCATCTTCAAAGTAATTCTGTTTAGCACCTCTAATTTTTTGTGCTAGCTCTTCTTTTTCTATTAAACCCATTTTATGTTTAATTATATCCATTTTTAACTTGGTATCCTTTTTCTGTGGCATTTTCTGTAACTCTTTTTCATGTCCTTTATACTCATCCTCTAATGCCTTAGAGGCTAATCTTTTTGTGGTATTTCTTTTCCTTGTATAGTCTATTATCAAGCCTCTGGTATATGCCTTCATTGTATCCCATACATTCTGGATTGATGCATCTAGTTTTTTATTTTCTCCAAAGAAAAGAGCCAGTTCTTTCTCCATCCACTATGAGAAGTCTTTTTCTTTTAAAATAGTATTATTTAATGTCCATCTGTATCTTCTTCTTTGTCCTTTCCATTTAATTGTCATTGGATTGTGGTCTGCCCAAGTACTTGTTTCAATATTTACTTCTTGAATATTAGTTAACAATTCTGTTGGCATCCATATCATATCTACTCTGGACCATGATAAATGTCTATTTGAATAGAAAGTGTATTGTTTAGTTTTAGCATTTCTTTCTCTCCATGTATCTTTTAAGTTTATTTCATCCACTATTTTAAAAAAAGATTTAGGGAGAGTCTTTCTGTTTTGCTTTGTTGTTTTCTGTGCTGTATAATCCAGTTTATTATCTACAATTCCATTGAAATCTCCCATCAAAGCTATATTGGCATAGTCCAGTTCAATTTTTTCATGTGTAATTTTTTGTAAAATTCTTCTTGATTATCATTCGAGGCATAAATTGCAATCAGGAGTGTTTTATATTATTGTCTATTATTTCCACCATTAGTATTCTTCCATCATCATCAATATATATCAATTTCATTGGGATAATATCTTTAATATACAAGACCACTCCTCTTTTCTTGCATTGTGTCAAGGAGGTAAATATTTTCCTTAATTTTGGCTGTCTCAGCAATTGTTCCTGTTGCTTTTTGAGATGTACTTCTTGTAGACAAATTATATCAAATTTTAATTTCTCTAATTTATGAAAAATTTTCCTTCTTTTAACAGATGAATTAAGTCCATTTATACTGATTGTGATTATTTTTTTTTCTTCCATGGTTAAATTTTGTAGTTAGGTTTAAGAGCTCTCGTCGATCTTAGTTTGCATTGTTCCTTGGCTTCATCCTTTCCACCTACTGCACCTTCTTCTTTTCCAGTCATCACTTGGTAGTCCTCTTGGAATTCAATTAGTGAAATTTCTTTTTCTGCCTCTTTCTCCTCTTTAAAAAATTCTGTGTAAAATGATTCAGCTTTTTCAATTGAATCAATTCTGTATCTCTGTTTTTGCCATGTGAACATTAAACCTTCTGGGATCAGCCATCTATAATTCACCTCTTTTTAAAGTAGCAATTTGGTCAAGAATCCATATTCTCTTCTCATCTCTCTCACTCTTCTGGGTACTTGTTTCAAGACCACTATCTCCTTATCCTTGTATTTCAATGTTTTCTCTCTCGCCACTTGCAGAATTTGCGTTTTAATGGTTTTCTTTGTAAATCTGATATGAACTTCTCCTGGTAAACTATTTCTCATCGTATAACTTGTAAAGACTCAATAAACCTCATCTATTCCATCCATCATCTTCTCTTGAGTTATTTCCAAAGCTTCCACCAGAAGTTCTATCATTATCTCAGCTACGTTTTGTCCCTTTTCTTCCTCTATATTTTGAAATCTAAGATAAAATTCTGATCTGTCCATCTCCCATCTCAGCATACCACTTTTATCTTGTTCAACTACAGTTAATCTGTTGTCAATGTCTCCAATCTTCTTATCTCTTTGTTTACCTTCTTCAATTTCTTGGAGCCTCTCATCATATTTCATCAATTGTTGGATGTTCTCCACTTTTTCATCAATTTTCCCTGTTCTTTTCAATATTCTCTGATCTTGTTTGAATGTTTTGAATTCCTTGCATAATCATCTGCAGGGTCACTTTTTCTTGTTCTTTATCTTGCTTTAACATTATCTATATTGAGTGGTGTCCTCCATATGGTGGAGAAGAGGAAGCAGAAGTTGAAGAACCAGGAGCTGTTAACTTACTACTCATTTTGAAAAATTCAAAATATTCAAATTCTTCTAGACCTTAATCCAGTTGTAAAATAACCAGCTATAATTCCAAGTAAAAATAATGGAAAAAAACAAAAAAACAAATAGTAATAATAATTAAAAAGCAAAAAGGGGGAAAAAAAGATTTCTTCAGGCTCTTGTATGCCTTCATCCAATCGATTAGTTAGATGACAATAAAAATTCAAAATTGAAAAAAAAAAGAGCATAAGGACATCATAAACAAACACGAAAAAAAGAAAAGTTGTAAAGTCCCAAAGAAGGCAAGAAGGTGAAGAAAAAGGCTAAGAAGAAAAAAGAAAGGAAAAAAATCTTCAGGTTCTTCAACAGCTTAATCCAATTAAGAGATCTCAAATATAAAAAGATACATTAAAATGGACCAAAAAGAAACCAATATGAAATGTAGACAAGTTCCAGAAAGCCAAGTTCCAAAAAGCCAAAATTCTAAATATCTATTACCAGAAAAAAAAAGATAAACTGATAAAGGGGGATAGCACAGCTTAGAAAAAAATAAAGAGTACACTGCACTTTGTTTAATTATCCAAGGCTCTTATTATAGTTCTCTTCTCTCTTCTCCAAAAACTTATCACCTTTTCTTTTCCTAAGTTTCAGCACCAGACTCCAGCTGTTGATAGAAACCCAGAAGAGCACCTGCAATAATATTCTCCCATGCTCTTCCTTCTATCTTATCAACCAGGCAATGTCCTTGAAACAAAGTCTCAATTCTTTCTCAGCTTTGTCTGGTAAAGAAAAGACAGAATACTTCCAAGCCTCTAATTGGCAGTGCTACAAAGTTTCTTTAGCTTTCACTTTCCCCCTCTCCTTTTCCAGGCAAAATATAATAAGGATTAACTAAAAAAGAAAAAAGTATTTAAAAAATAACTAAAAGGGAATCTCTAGCTTTACATGTTATAGAATCAAAAAGGAGAAAAGAATAAATAACAAGAAGAAAAAGAAATCAGTCCAGTTTCAAAATATAAAATCATGTATAAAAATCCAACAATGAAGAAAAAGAATTATTACCTTGACATCCTTGTTTAAAATCGCCGCTTAATCACTTCTGTCAAAACTTTTACAGATTCTTTCTTTTCTTTAGCGTGTCCTTTCAAATCTTAATATATATATATATATATAAAGTTCTCATCAAACCGGCACACTCTCTCTTTCTGTTCTCTTCCATCTCGGAGCTGTCACAACTTCAGCAGCTTTAATGGCTGCCTCTTTGCTGCTGGCAAAAAGAGCTTCTCCTGGATCTACCAGGGACTTTGCGGTATGCCTGGGCTCTTTACAATCGCCATCTCTTCAGGATGGTTTAGATCCAATTGGACCGTCCAGGAGCAAAGCTATCAGCAGCGATCTCAGACCTCCAAGATCGCATGCCATCTCATCACGACGCCAGCTCCGCTCTCCTCCTTGAAGCTGAAGTATTCATTGACAGGGAGGACATTGCAATATATAATTTTATGTACTCTACTTAGTATCTCACTCCATTCTGGACAACTCCTCTTCTATAAGGAATTGTCAAATAGAAATGGAACCTGATGAAATATAGGCATCTAAACAATGGATCAGAAACCAGGGCCCAAGAGACAAATCAACAAATCAACCCTTAGAACAGTAGCTCTCAACCTGTAGTCCACGGACCCCTTAGGGTCTATGAAGGCTTGAAGAAATGTTCTATTTCAATCTTGAGTTAAGTCTTGGTGGTCCATGGCCAAAAGGGGTATTTAAAAGGGTCTGTGATAAAGAAAAGGCTGAGAACCATTGCCTTAGAATAGAGTTCCCTAACCTTTTGGGGGATGGAGCAGGGATGGTTCCACATGAGCAGCAGGCAAGCACGTGCATGGAGCTCCATTTGCACAAGTGGTGGGTGCACTCATCCGTTGCTTGCGCAAATGGAGTATGCACAAATGTGCTCATCTGCTGCTCACAGAAGTGGGAAAGCACATGTGCATGCTCTCCCACCACTTCCATGATCTGGTTCCAAATGGCTTATGGTCTGGTAGTGGGCTGCAGCATTGGGGCTGGGGATCCCTGCCTTAAAACATAACATGAAACAGACTGTCAAACTTGTAGCCCGTGCCCAGTTTAGCAAAGGGGGGAAAGTCCCAATACATCATGTGACACCACTGTGCCAATGTGAGTTTGACACCCCTGACATAAAGAAGCAATTGAAAAAAAGATTGTTAGCAGCTGGTTTACAATTGCCTAACTAAATAGTAAAACTGGTTTCCTGGTCCCTGTCTCATGGCTAACATTCAGTGGTGGTATTCTATTGCTTCGGGTGGTTCAGCCGAACCAGTAGTTCTGAGGATCGATCTGTGAGTAAACTGATTCACTCCAATGATCAGCTGCTGGGCCCACACACCCGCCCCAGCTCTGTTCTGTCCTTTATTTTCTGGTTTTCAAGCTCAGCTACTTCATGCAGTAAAGTGGATTGCCAAGCATCAGCTGTTTAATACACAGGGAGAGTGCAGGATTGCAGGAGAAGGTCAGTAGCAAATCCTCTGTGCATGCACACGAAGCGCGCATTTGCTGTGTGAACGCAGAAAGCGCGTGCTCATCAAACCAGTCGTTAAACCGGTTGAATCACACCTCTGCTTATATTGCATTTTTGTTTCCATTATAATGATTCTTTCCAACTTGCATCTACATCACCACATGCACTTTTTATCCATTCAGGGTCTTTCATTACTAATATAGTAAAGATTCTTCTTGAGCTTATTTCCTGCTTTTTCTATCTTTATCTTTTCTGCCCAAGTTTTAATTTCTTTTAGCAGTTTTTTACAAGTACCCAATTAAACTATATTTCCATTTTGTTAATTGCCGGTCTGGCCAATTTCTCCTCACACAAAAGGATAGGTTTACTAACAAATGATCCATGGTCTCTCTCTTCCTTAAATTTGGTACAAAATCTCCTTCAAATTAGAATATCAGACAATATTGGCAATTGATGCTAACTTCAAGATTTTGAAATGGGGCTCTGAGTGAGGAAAGTGGGAGCAACTTTCTAATCTAACATTCTCTCATATTGCCTCTGCCTTTCTGTATGCTTTCAGCATGTAGCAAAAACTGGGATTATGAGGCCTCTGGAGTAGACTAATTTTACAATTCCAGCAAAAGAACCATCTCACCTTCCTCTGGAGACAACTAATGATCTGATTTCATTGATTAGGTAGGAATACCACTAAAATTCCCAAGCTCCAGATTCATAAATAAGCCCTCAGATGAGCACAAAGAGAATGTAACCTCGATCAAGTTCCCCTCTTTCCCTTTATCACAGAAGGCCATAATTACATTTCATGCCACCATTCCTCACAAAAACGAGGCTGAGTCGTGTCCCCCGAAGCCCCAGATATTATCTTCCAGCTCAATTGGAAGAACCTATCTGTATTTACTACCAACACCACTTTGTAGAATTCCATTTCAATATATGTATGTTAGAACAGATTGTGATCATTAAGTCTGATTGCTCCCAACTCTTCAGTGAAATCCAGCTGAACAGCAAGTTGGAATAAGATTATTGCGAAGTTTTTTTTTTAAAAAAACTTTTTTTCCCTTAGCAGCACAGCATATTTTGCCTAAGGACCTTTACTTTCTTAATATACCCAGGTGCACTGCACAGTCTTGGATTCACAAGGTGTCTTTCTTCTCTTGTAAAAACAATGCATCTTTAATTTAAACCCTGTACTTTTTTTTATTAAATCTCTGTATTTTATTTATCCCAATGTATGTTCCAAATCTCTTAGGAGGAAGATCAGAGTAACTTGCAGGGTTATTCCTATCTCACTTTTATTCACAAAGGAAACCTGTGTGAGAGACTGAGAGTTATTGAGGGACCATGGGCTTCATGACTAACCAGGGTTTTTTTTTATCTGGATCTCCTTCGTTCAGAATTTGGCATCTGATTGACCAACCTTTCTTCAAATCAACAGGACTTACTAATCAGAACAGAGCTATTTTACATCTGCTATTTTATTTGTTACTTTAGAAGGCCTGTCATCAACACTCATCTTGATATTGTAATTTATAAATAGTAAATGTGATATATGACATATTTTGAATGTTTATCCATGTAAACAAACCTCCATGGGTATAATAAACTGGTACAATTGCACTTATCTCTCTGATCTGATAGCAGGCTAAATTAGTAAGGAACTTTCTGTATGAATATGCCTAAACTTACAGAGTCAGCGGGAGAAAATTTTTAAACATCATACAGAAGCTTCAATGTTCAATTGAATCCCAAAAGGTTAATGGATTTTTGCTTTGTTACTATAACAAAACAGCATTCTGTATAAATCTAAACACACAACATTTCATATTCCACTTTGTTTAGCTGCTCTGAAACAGGAAACAACAGACAATGTGGAATATTTTTTTTTAGAATGGAATATTCCTATCTGGTATTTGTTATAAAAGCTGAAAAGTCAGATTTTATTTCCCAAGCTGTCTCTACATTTTGTTTATGTTTTAGATATCCAGAAATTGTAACATTGCAGATGAGAATTATGATAATCGACAAATGGTAATACTGAACAAATCAACTCTATTGTGATTGTTTAGAGCTGTAGCATTTTCGACAAATGGGCATATTTCTGATCAGAATTGTGGACGTATGTTTCTAAAACAATTTGTATCATAGGATCAGCAATATATTTTTTTAATATAATTTCTTCCTGTCAAAAACTATACAAACAAAGTGACTAGCTCCCTGAGTTAAATGCAATGGTTAGATTTGCAAAAATGTGAACTAGTATTGTTGAAGGCTGTGTAAAATGCTGAATTTATTTGAAATAAAATAAAAGAATAGCTTCCTCTAGATATAGTTTGTTTTCAAGTTTCCTGAGAATGCAGGTAGATTTTTTTCCTCCTAACCATTCTTTGGTGGGGGTGGTATTCACCTTAAATTCTTAATCATCTTCCTTTGCAGAAAATACAGTACTATACATAGATTTACTCCCTGGCAAAATGCTAAACCAGGAGCTAGACAAACATTTTACTGAATTCTAAAGCTGGATTGTGTTGAGAGAGAGCAACTAGTCCAAAGTCACCCAACTGGCTTTCATGTCTAAGCTAAGACTAGAAATATGAGCCTCCAGGTTTCTACCCTAGTGTCTTCACCATTGGACCAAAAGTACTTTCTTTATGTAGTCTATAAAGCATATTCTTCATGTTTATGAAGATGTTCTGATTGCTTAATAGTAAAACTGGATCAGGGCTACTTGGAGAAACCCCTAGTGAATATTACAAAGAGCCACTTTCCACCTTTGCGGTGTTTGTGAAACAGCACATCTCCCAAGGTAGCATTTCTCAATTTTGGCAGCTTTAGGATGTGTGGACTTCAACCCCCAGAACTTCCCTGCCAGCATGCTCAGTTCTGGGAGCTGATGTTCACACTTCTTAAAAGTGGTCAATATTATCTTTGTTGGACAACAATGACAAGGCTACTCTGTCTGTCCAGGAAATGCTCGATGGACACAAATCACCAGTAGGTTAAGGTAACCCCTTTGTTCAGATCATCAAGTGATCTTAGCAGAGGGATCTCCTGTTCTAGCAATCATGTATGTAAAAGGTGACTGTATATAAAAGCTGTATAAACTAAAATTCAGAATACTATATAGGGGCTTAGTAAAAGCCAATGTTACTTTCAACTTGACTCTTGATGACTTCAAGACGTTAACTTGATATCCATGAAATCATCAAGAGTTAAGCTGAACATGACCACTGCCTTCTCATACTGTAAGTTCGCAGTCTTGTCTATAGCTCTAGTATTTATTTATGGTGTCCATTAACACATTAGCTGAGATCACATTAGGAGTGATCTTGTCCAATGTCAAGTTCAATCAGGGGCCACAATTGCCGCATTCTTTATTCAATTGGTGTAAAGAATACCAATATATTGAGTTATTTTACTCTTGAAGATTCTTAACCTTCATGTCATTTGCATTTTTATGGAAACCAAAGGAACAGGAAACTGAAAAGTTTTGAGTTCATATTTACAGTTCTTTGTTCGTCATGCTATATAAAGACTGTTTACTCTGCAATCTAGAGTTTTATCACTCAAGCTATAATTTTCTACATAATGTGCAACTTAATTATTTGTTTTCCTTCTCTCTTTTTAAGATCTACCAAACATCTACCAATACACATTAACAATAATATTCATTAGAATAACTGGTGACAAAAGTTGAACTCATGAATAGCTTCTTTCTCCTAAAGGAGATAAATATTCATAAAAGAGACACTATAACTTACAGTCATGAATAATACAATAAATGTAACCTTCTCTGGCCAGTTGGAGTCCAGACCAAATGTTTCATAATCAGAAGTCCAGATTAAAATAAAATAAAAAATCCTGTCCACATTTTGCCAAAGAAAAAAAAATCTAGATGGCTAAAAATCATAATAGCCTTCTTGTATTTGGTCCTTCAATGACATATCCAGGAATTCCCCTGCCCCTCAATTTTCCAAATTGACACCTATAGTTATTATATTATAGTGATTCTTCTGCTTATTTGTTTAGCATATGGCAATGTTACATTACCCAGGAGACTATTATGCGAATACAGACTAGTAGTTTGGGTGCCTGTTTGCTAGCTGTTTGGTTCACACTCATGCACTTCCCAAGGTGTGCCAGAGGAGAGCCAACTACCTCCACACCAAAAAGATGAGCAGCTTTCCTGCAGTGTCATCCGAGGCCTCTCTCTCCACCAAAACTGCTTCAGAAACTGTAATTGCAACAGGAAAGTTCAGGCAAGATTCTGACCATCCACACAAAGCACCAGGTTGTCTCCTCACCAAAATGGTACCTTTTATCTAATTGCATAGAACATGTTTGCAAACTGCTGGGAAGGCAGAAGTTGAGGCGAGTGATGGGAACTCATCCTGCCATGTAGTACTAGGACTCAAGTACTAGAGCAGAGACCATCTCCAATATCATTAAGCCACCGAGCCACTGCACCTCTAGTTTTCTGGGTTAATGCAGAAACAGGGTTTACAATTGAGGAGGACTGATTCAAATGATGTGACTTATATTCTCTTTCTCCTTCTCTCAAATGGTTGGATAAATGACCAGCAGAAATAGAGCATGGTAAATCTTAATGTTTCCATGCTCATCGCACAATGTTTTCATTCTCCGTCTTCTCTGGGCTACATAGACTTTTCCAGGTAAAATAGTATATTTTGCCAATATTCTCTCAACTAATTACACCCATAGTGTTAGCGGTGGGAAATTTCCAATGCACAAAATAAATCTCCATTGCATACACAAAAAGGAGTGTGTGTTATTCAACAACCAAGAACATTTTGCTGTGTTGAATGCTTACGTGAAATTCTGATGAAAAAGAAATATCAAACACTATATATTCAGATGCAGCTAGACACATATTGAACACAATTGAGCCAAGTTAAGGGCAGGCATGAACTCCCAGCAAAGAAATTAAGAATTTCTTTCTTATAGCCATAATGAGAAAAGCTGTGTTTTGTTTGCTTGCTATCTTCATTCTCTCTAAAGTCAGAAAATTAATAGCAGTTCCAAGGGAGCTGATAGTCCATGGGTGGTGAGAGATTTTCAAATTGGAAGGAGTTGGAGGTATTGTTGCCTGTCACATGATGAAATGCTAATAATATGCCAGCAGGTTTGCATGAAGTGATAGAAAACATGATTTATTTCAGGTGTCAGGAGCAAAGTTATTTTTTATTAGTAAGGAGGAACATTAGGAAGATTGGAGTTAACCAGACATGGATAAATATACTGCAGAAAGAACATCCACCAACTTTATCTCATGTCACTGGTTGATTTCTGTGATCTGCAAGTCTACAGTGGTCTTCATTTTTTTAAAAAAAAGTTCCTCAGAAAAATATGTGAATAATTATTCTCTTTTCTGTCAGTCAAAAAATGGCAGCGACACCTTTGCTAAAATTCTGATTGGGAGGGAAAAAGAAAGAGGAAAGCCTTCCTGTGAAGCCTCCAACTACAGTGCTGACAACTGGATATGTTCAAAAACTTACTTTATGAATGCACTAAAGCTTACTTGTGTCATTTATTTATTTGGGTTTTTTTTAATATTCTTTAATGTTGTCTTTAAATTGTGAAGCTGTTAAAACAGTACTAAAAAAATCCCTAATATTAACATTATAAGCTTTGGGAAATTTTGATTTAGAAGCATCTGGTTTAACAAGTGGGTTTTATTTCCACTAGAATGCAGAAAAAATGATAGTCATCCAATGAATAGATCTGAATTAGCAAGCTATGTTTTATAACCCAGCAACAGCAGCAGTAACTCAAAGATCAATTAAAAAAACTTTGGGTTAGAGCGGAGTATTATATATTTAATTTCAAACTGATTACTTAAATTATTTTCAAACTGGTACTGCATTTTTCTACAATAAATTACATTCAAGACAATTGTCAAATTGGAATAAATAAATAAATAAAATACAATCCTAACCATGAAACTAATAGACCAAGAATGATAAAATACTGGCATAAAAACATATCTCAAGAAAGTACAAAGGGGAGAAATGCTATCAGAGCTACAACATGCAATTCTCTTCCAGCAAATTGCCACTAATATCTCAGCAATGTCTAAATATTGAAGTTAGGTTTGCTCATTGCCATTATTTGTATTCTTGTTTGTTTGGCTTTGACTTAGTACATGGGATGAAATCAGCCACTGTGAGTGGGAAATCATGGTTTATGATATTGTAAGAGTCCAAAAATAAACCATGATTAAACAAACAAAACTGAGAGGCTACACCTGGCAAGGCTGTTATATAGACATGTCTCCTAGCCTTTCCTAAAGATTGCAGATAATAAAAATTGCCCTTCATTATATACATAAAATATGAAATGGTTAGAGGCCTACTGACCTGAGGTCCTAAGGATGTCAATCATATCAACTTAAAAATAGATGAATCAGCAGCCCATTCACACAATGGAATAGCAGCTCTTAATACTGGGACATTTTAATGGATGTCCAAATGAAATTTCTTTACTTGTAATTTAAACTTGTTATGCCTTCTCTTGTCTTCTGAAACATCTCTGAATGCTTTCTTCCTATCTTTTGTATGACAGCTCTTTAGATACTTGAAAATGGTCATCATGTTAAATATATCTGTCTCCAACTATTCCTTGTGTTTGTTCCATCTTGGTTGACTTCCTGTGGAAATTAAGCAGTTTAATATTTTATTTACCCTTCATTGCTTACACACTATCATATCAGCATTATTGTGGCCTTGTTAGTCATTTAATGAGCATAAGTTTTGACATTTCCTATTAATTATCTGCCTCTGAGGGCTCTGCTTTTTCTTCTCCACTTTCTCTTTGATTGCTTCTCTTTCTGATGGCTGATACTTTGCTATAATTAATTCTATTGGTTTATGCATCTCTGTGTTTTCTTTTTTCTTAAACATGTAATAGCTTTAAAGGCCCAAATTCAAATTATGTGGTTTCTAGCAGTTGAAAATAATGCAACAGTAGACAATCAATCATTGAATCAACAAATTAGAAAGCCAAGATATAATTTAAGAAATAAATATTGCCCAAATTATATACCTTTATCCCTCTCTTCAGAAGGGGTTCTAATGTTCTTTTGGTTTGTAAAAAAGGAGCAATGCACAGCTCTGATTGGTTGAGCTCTGTGACAATCAGAATTCTTCTTGCTTAGAGAAAATGTTCTTTCCAACTCAACAGAATGTGGGAAATAAATTATGTAAATTGAATCAGGGCTTTATCTGCCCACCTATATATCAACAGACAAATACTCTAAACACTGAATGCAACAGGACCTCAATTGTTGCAGGGAAAGAAGGTGGCCAAAGAAAGACCAGTTGGTCTTGGAACCAACTGAGGCTTTGAAGAAAAAAATCAATAGTTGCCCTGAATATTGGTAACTGTTCTAGTCCAAACACACTTCTTTTCCAGTCTGGTTACATGTCTCAGAACAAAGCAAACACACAATCGCGGCATGCTTCTCAGTGCCAATGTGCACATGGCATTTCTGATACAGGTAGTCCTCTGCTTTTGACCATAATTGAACCCACAGTTTTGGTCATAGATCATGATGGTCATAACAGAGGAGAAGAGAGCTCATCTTCTGGGACCTCGTGACAAGGAAACTAACTAATCCATACCTGCTGGGTAAACCAAACTGAATACAGCAATACCAATTTAGGAGTGACTATATAACCATTGTCGTTTATGAAAAACTAGAGAAACTTTTACAGCTTTGTTTCAATATTCCTGTATTCAGAGGTCAAGCTTGTCTAAGTGACTATGAAGATTCTTAGTCATTCAGGTCACAGTTGTCCCAAAGATGAAGAAAAACACGAAAGTCCAGTTGCCTCTTGAAAAAGCACCTTGGGACTTGTCTAAGTTCTACAAACTTTTAGTACTGGAGCAGAGAAATCAGGACGGATGACTAAATGCAAGATAGCCAATGGTTTTAAGACTGAAGAAGCTTCTTGGATAAGAAGAGAAATGTTTCAAACCAAACAAGAAAAGAAAAGTCCAGTTGCCATGGCTCAATTTCCAGACCACTCTGCCTGGATGACTGAGAATATTTATCAACATACTGTATTTATATATTTGTATTATGTGAACATTCAGCTACAAGCAGGCATGGGTGATTCAGGGATGGACCACCAACTTCTGAGGCATGCCTTTATCTCCTTCCATGCTCTCACTCTTCTGCGTCATATGATAAACAAATATAGGTTTATTTCCCCCAAAAGGCCAAGCAGCTACCTTTTCATTTGCTGCAAGCTTCTCAAAACATGTTTCTATTAATAACTTCATAAATAGAGCCCAGGTGAAAGCTCTGTCGAGATTTCTGGATAATTAGGGTGTGATAGTTGCACTGGCACATAAAAGGCAAGGCATTTTTTCACCAAGATATGGCTGTTTTTTTTGGGGGGAGCACCTTCTTTGCATACCAAAGGCATCTCCTAGAGATGTTTGATTTGTCAATTTATAAAGCCCCACATACATAATTTATCTTTCAAAAGCATTTCTATATTGATGACTTTTATTCTTAATGGAAATGAAAAGAGTGGGAGTCAGAGCATGAGTGATAACAGAAGCTGCAGCATTTGAAAAGAGAAGATGGAATAATAGCATTTCTTGCTAATTTAGATAACCAAACTAGCAATTCCAGGAAAAAAGGATGAGAGGGAAAGGGAATAAGGTGATAATGTATAACATAGGAGGCGTGCATAAGAGCACCAACATACCTACTGTCCCTGTCCTATTGTTTATTTTTTTATTTTTCTTATATGTATCCATGTATTCATCACTAGGTTTTTACTCATACCTATTATCTTGTAAGCAATTGACAAAAATAAATAAATAAAAAATAAAATAAAAATCTTTTTTTCTGGTTAGAAACAACACTGAAAGAAAAGGAAAGCTTTCTAAACAGTACTGTGCTTGTTGAATAGATAAAATTCTTTCTTAGGAAGGCAAACCTGTCCTACCAGTTAAAATTCAGATCTACAAGGTAGACCAGACTAAGAAATTGATGTCTTGTACTGTAGATCAGGACTACATGTATTGAGGGGTGGGTTGCTGGGGGTTCATATGTGCTCAGGAGCTTCTAGCTAAGATTCTGTGCAGTTCAGAGAACCCCCAAATTCCACTCCTAGCTGGCCCCACCCATCCCGCCCCACCCCTCCTAGGTAAAGGCAGGGCATGTGCGGAGGCTTAAGAAGGGCAAAAAATGGGCCTCCCAGAAGTTCTGGAAGGCTGTTTCTGGCTTCCAGAGAACCTCCGGAGTCTGGGGAGGCTGTTTTCGCCCTCCCAGAAGCTGGAGGAAAGCCTCCGGAGCCCAGGGAGGACAAAAACATACACCCCTGCCCCTGATGTGGTGCAGGAGACTGACTTAGGACATGCCTACCATGGCCACACCCGCCCAGCAACCAGGCAGAGAACCCTTTGCTAACATTTTTGAAGCCCACATCTGCATGTATTGTAACAGCTACAGAAACAATAACTTGCAAGTCTGAACATGTTTTCCTCTCCCTCTCCTTATCTTCCTTTGAACTAGGGAGGGGCTTATCGAATATATTTTCTCAAGTTACATTTTTTGGTTTGATCCCAAGCCCCTCTTACCTGGCCAATGTCAGATTTTCCTCCTGGCCTTCTGGATTTCCAGCAAGATATTTGGTTGTAGGGGTGGGGAAGCAAAGTATTCTATATGGATAATATTCTCCTAAAACATGCCCCTTCCTTTCAGTAATGATACCATGCCTGAAAACAAGGGATTTTTTTTTTTTTTTTTTAAAAAGATAATGGTCAGGTTCCATGCGTTCCTCTGAAGCAAAAAGGCTTCACCCACATCATAGCTGCCAGGACATTGGAATCAGACTCAGGCAAGTTCAGTATGCCTCAGGGAACTCCTTTTGTGTATTTAGCAGAAGACAGCCAAAGAACAAAACTTCAACTATATGCTGACACATAAATACAAAGAAAATGTTTCTATCCCCAGATAAAACTAGTTGGCGTTTTTTTTTCTTGAATCCTATGCGCATCACAACACATAGCCAAATATTGGTGGGGAGTTCATGAAGGAAAACAAAGATGACATTTGAAATGCAGGATGCATGTTCCTTCGTGTTTCCTATGGTTCAAGATCTCTGTGGCTAATAGTCTGTTTATCTACTGAATGACAAGCAGCATTCTTCAACTACCAGCTGGTAGGGAGGAACAGAGAAACGTGGTTATCTCTGTGGCCCTCTCATCTAAGGTTGTGATTTGCCTGGATTTATCTGGTTGGCCAGTGGATGACAGAGAATGCTGGATTACATAAACCCTTAGCCTCATCCCCACTAGCTCCTCTTATTCTTAATGATACCTGTAAGGGATGTATGTCTGAGAGAGAGGGGGAGAGAGAGTGTATACCTTAATCCATGGGTGTCAAACTCAAGGCCCTTAGGACAGATCTGGCCCACAAGGTGACTGGCCCCTGGTGCCTCTGCCTGTGAAACAGAGCTTGGGGTGATGGATATGCTGCAAGAGTCCGTCAAGGCCGAAAACTGACATCAAGCTGGCCATGCTACACTGTCCCCCAAAAATCAAACACAACTCTGTTGTGGCCCTCAGTGAAATTAAGCCCTAATCCATACAGCATTTCACAGTTTCAGAGTTTCAGAAAGCAATGCCAGATGAAGACTAAAACCCTGCCTTTGTATCTACATTTTCTTAAACCAAACTTTACTGAGCAGCAATATTATAAGACCACGTCATTACATCAAGATACTTTTTTAAAACTTTCCTAGTCTGACCTATAGGCCTGGGATTTCCAGGTAGCCTCTTTTCCAAGTCCTAACCAAGTTTGACCTTTTCTCAAGGTCGGTCAAAATCAATTCAGTCCTGTTATCCATCTGCTGCAGGGGGCAGCCTAAAGCTAAAAGCTCTAAAAACACAACCTTTTCCCCGCTGAGTTCTATTCCATAGTCTTTATAAAGATCAAGTACATTCTGCTGGTTTTCAGAGAGAAAACTTCAACCTTCGATGTAACTGTGTTGTTTTTCTCCAAGGTTCTGTTTAAAGCAAAGAGGAAGCAAAAGCCACTTTCAAAGAAGCAGCAAGACTCGGTGATAAAAAGATGAGGTACCAGGCTGCTTATGCTTGCCTTCCTGCCTATTTACATACTGTTGTGGCCCACCAGCGGCCAGTGGAGCTGGCAGCAGACTTGGACAGTGAGGAGGTTGGGGCAAAACATGGGCCAGTCCTGGAGTCTGGGGAAGGCTCTGATGAGTGCTTTTCATCAGAGGCAGAGATGGAGCCAGGACTGTCTGACTGTTATCAGCTGCCTTTGGAGTTGGAGATCAGTGGGGCAGAAGAACAGCTGGAGCCTTTTCCCAATGTACGCATGTGCAGAGCTGCCAGGAGAAGGGAACAGTTAAGGAACAAGGGTTGCCTCAGGAGTAAGGGCACAGGTGGATGGTGAATGGCCCCTCCCATAAGGAATAAAGAGTGAAAGGGGAGTGATGTTTGCAGGAGATACCAGGAGTGGTATTCAATTCACTAGGGTGAAGCTCTGCTCCTGACTTCTTGCCAAGTAATTTCTGCTACAGCGTGGCATTTGGAAGATATCGGCCTGGCAACTCTCCAAGTCTGATAAAGATCTGTAGTTGTGAAATCTCATGAAAGACTGTTTGCCAGCTCTTTGCTGGAAAAAAAAATACTTTAACCTAAATAAAAGGGGTTTTATTGGGATGAGGAGTCTGCTTCATGATCTTGGGAAGCCTAGGACAGAACACATACTTAGTTATTTGCAGGCAACAATTCTGCTCAGAAACCAGCCATTCCCAGGAAGGGGGCTATACAGAGGACAGAGCAGTAGAGCCAGAGGAACAGAGCAAACTTTTTAAATAAGAAATTAGGCCATAAGAAGTCAATATTCATGCCTGTGCCATGCAATTCAGTTTCTTTTGTTTGTGTGTATGTTTGTAAACTCTGGTAGTGAATAGAAGAGATGATGAATCTACAGTGTAGGAGAAAGAAGACTGGTTTATTGGGGGGGAAGTGAGATCATCCCTCTGAGTAACAAAACTGCAACTGACTGCGTTCAGTGAACATTCCCAGGTAAGTACATGTAGAATAGTAGTTTAAATTCAAGTTTCCTTCAGATATGTTGGTATGGAATAACCTTGGAATAAGGTCTTCTCTCTATTTACCTCTTCACCTCACTATTTAGGAATATACAGGTAGTCCTCGACTTATAACAGTCATTTAGCAACCGTTCAAAGTTACAACAATGAAAAAAGTGACTTAGGACCATTTTTCACACTTATAACCCCTTGATCATGTGATCAAAATTCAGACACTTGGCAACTGGTTCATATTTATGAGAGTTGCAGTGTCCAGAGGACATGGGATCACCTTTTGTGAGCTTCTGACAAAGCCAATGAGGAAGGCAGAGTCATTTAACTACCATGTTACTGACTTAACAACTGCAACGATTCACTTAACAACCAGGGCAAGAAGAGTCATAAAATGGGGTCAAACTCACTTCACAACTGCCTCAACTAGGAATGGAAATTTTGGGCTCAGTTGTGGTCATAAGTCAAGGACTACCTGTACTCCCTACAGAGTTGTGGAGCTGACATCTGTTTAAGCTGTTTAAAAGACCCTTAAAGCCCATCTTTTTTGAACAGGCATTTTATAGCTAGTTTTCACTGTTAACTGAATTAATTTCATTGTTTTATTGCTATTTTAACTGTGTTTACTGCCTCAATTATAAATTTGCTTTCATGGTCAACCACTGAGAAACTTTGGTAATCAGCAGTATATCAAGTCAAATAAATTTAAACTCTGGTAGTGAATAGAAGAGATGATGAATCTACAGTGTAGGAGAAAGAAGACTGGTTTGACTGAGACTATTCTATTTTTCTCTTCTTTTTTATTCACTCCTCTTCCATTCAGGCTTCATGTGAAAAAAAATTGATAAAAATGAGTTGGCACAAAAGTCCGCCACACAGTTCAAAGTAAACCAACCTGATTGTCAATCCCTAGACTCTTGTTCAGATGAGAAAATAGATGCTCGAAACAATGTACTTTTAAGTTTACCTGGAAAAACTTGAGGCATTTGAAATGTTCATAGGGCAGGAAGAATCATAAGACCCTCCCCTTTATATCCATGTCCCCAGAGCCAGAGAAGGCAAAGAAGAACCATCCACAGAAGCAAATTCCCTGCCTCCCAGCCAGAATGACCTCAAGTTGGAAGACTGAGACAGGCTGAATTAATGGGGTTAAGTCCGAAAACACAAAGCCACACAGGATTTGCATTCCCCACCTTTTCCCGAGGTTAGCCTTGACCCTGACCACCACCCAGGAAACCAAAAAGGGACAATTGGAATACAGAAAGGCACATTATTAATCTAATCAAATAACCCCACCAGGCATCTCAATCTTAAAGGTCCAAAAGTGTATAAAAATCACTCTACTTCCCATGCCTGGCTGTCAGCTGTCTCAGAACTGATGCTGAGTCACTTCACTAATGATTCCTAAAAAAACGAAGACTTCTTTTTCTGCAGCTTGCCTTCAAATTCATTGGCTCTTGTGTATTTCTCTTGCTGTGGAACTGGACCAGATTTTACTTCCAATAGTAGGTTCTGCCCTCTGACATAACAGGAAGCTAAATACATTGAGTATCTGTAGAGACTTTCATAATGTTGAAAAATTGCTTCTAAACAGGGCTGTTCTTGAAACAACAGTAAGACTTATTGAAATGCAATATGTTGAAACTGACTACAACTGGAAATAAATGGATTTAATCCATTCTGTTTCCCATCATGCCATGCACCACCCATGAGCATAAATAAGTTTCCTTTTCCTTTTTCCTACCTCATCCCCTTTTTCTTCTGTGAGATGTCTTTTAAGATGGTAAACTTGGGGTGGGGGTGGGGGTGGGGGAACAGTATCTGAATTTCATTATTTGGTCATTTGCTATGAAAAACCTTCAGGCTGAAGATGGTCTGTAAATAACACTGGTGAGAAAACCAAGTCTTATTTGGGATCCCCAGAACTTTTTTGTCACTGTCTTTTTCTATAGACTCTGCTCAATCTTGATTCCTGGAACTACACTTCTGTGAAAAAGCATTTGCCCCCTTATAGATTTCCTGCGTGTTGTATGCTCTCCATGTAAATGCTATTAGAGCTTCCTGGGGGTCTTGCTGACATGGAAAAGGATTCTTGTATGAGCTCACAGTTGATGTTTGCTTCCTTTAGTTCATAGACAAAATCATTCAATGAGTGATTATTGTATGAGAGAGACAGAAAGTTTAGCCTATAGAAATAAAACCATTATTGAGTCATTCAGATAAACAGTCTACAAATCTGGCAAAATCGTTCTGCAAGACTAAAAACATTTAACTCGAAGGCATGAATGGCATGCCAATTATCATCAGAAATAACACTGACAACAACTTAAGAGATCTCTACTGCACAACAATTCCAATTCTCTGGGGGCTGTTTTACATAGGTATGAAGAACAATGCTGCATTTAAGAGAGCATTAGAATCATTAAGCTCTTTGACTGGATCGAAAAAGCCATCTCAATCTCAGTGGGATCTCAGGGGTTTTTCAAGGCTCCTCAAAGCTGGGCACTTAACAAAAGAGTTAATCCAAACTTGCAAAGGTGTTGGCAGCTATATCATGCTTCATTAAAACTGTCTATGACAAGGTCTGCCTGAAGAATTCATCAGTGGCCAAGCAGAAAAGGGAACAAAATGTCTACAGATTGATCAATAATAGACCACCTTCATTAAGCCATTCATGGGAGGTGAGGAAATTGGTATCGTGGTCAAGAGGCAAGAGGCTTTTCATCATATACTTTTAATAACTTTGATGAATACATTAAACTGTTCTTGTAAACAAAATGTAACACAACCCACAAGGAATTATATGGAATTTCTGGATGAAATTTGGCCAGTTTCCACGATTCTCTAGTTAAAATAAATCAGAGCTGCTTTTTGAAGTGCGTGTACAATATTGCATAGGACATTTAGAGCATAAAAAGAACTGCAGATCCCTCAAAAGGCTCCTCTAGTGCTGTGTTTTCTTCTGATGCAGACATTTTCAGAAGTCTAGAAGCAAAAGCCAAATGTTAGAATCTCCGTCCCCGGTACTGACAACCATACAACTCTGATCAGGAAAGTATCAATTTGCATAAAAATGATTTCATAATAAATAAAATAAAAAGCTGATGACTAGGAGAAAGAAGACCAAAGAAATAAGCTTGAATAAATAATTTATTAGTCAGGAAATTAGCAAAAGGGTAAGCAGGACAAAATTAAAGGTAAAGTGCAGGTAAAGAGATTGCCTTTTAATTTAAAATAGAATCCTTCCATGGTGGGGACCTGTTGACTTCCATGGGGAAATTCTCCTTCATGATGGTCCTGCTACTTTTCTATTTATGAAGAAAGCTATGTCTCCTATCCAGAAGTTCCCCTTAGAATTTTCTGATTTTAAAAAATTAAAAACTTGGACATTAAAAAAAAAACTTCAAACTAACTGCAACCAGACAACACACTGTTTATATAGATGTTGAAATTGCTGCTCTTTCTTTATATACAAAAATAAAAATAAACCAAGTTGGTGCCAAGATTGTATGCACTTCACAGAGTACAGGAAAATGATCTTATTGACTGTAACTTTCTAATACCTGCAGTTACGTGAATGATCATGATAATAGTGGTACTAATGGTCTGACTATTTTGGATTATAATTTTTATATCATTTTGTCTCTAAGAAGTTCAGAACAATGTACAAAAGTGTTTCCTAGCTCAATTTTACACTCACAATGACACTGAAGGGTAGGACTCAAACCAAGAGAAATTGGTGGATTTACTTGTTCTACAAAAAACAACACTCTCAAAATATTTATCAGGATTGCATTATGCCTGATAATCATACAGAGAGAGCCATTGGGGTCTTGTAACATATATTATAAATCAAAATGTGGTTTCCTTTTTTATGATTTAGTATTCTATGACAAGTCATTTGCTCTGTAATCCAGGCTTATGGTGGTGGGGAATAATTTCTATGGGCTGGGAAATGCCTTGCTGCCTGGTAATCAGGCTGCAGAAAATTTTGTGATGATACTGTGAATGTATCTGTGATGATACCAGAAGAAGCAAGGCCTTAATTTGGAAGCTTTGGTGGACAGAATAAGCTTTGGATGATACTTTTTTCTAATGCGCTATTGAAATTTGGCCACTATATATTTGAAAATATATTCAATATATTCAAAATATATTTGAAATATATATATTTGAAAATATATTCCAATGCTGTGATGTGCTTAAAGGTATAAAGTCCATAAGCATGCAAGCCACCATGTTCCCTGTGGTACTCTATGGAAGTGAAAGACTTTGAAGAATCAAGATACGGAAAGATATTTGATGCCTTTCAACTTTGGTGTTGGAGAAGCCTTCTGAGGATACCATGGACAACCAAGAAAATGAACCATTGAACAAATGAAACCAGATGTCAGACCTAGCCCAGCCTGGTCTTCTAGGAAAGAAACACTCTCAACTCCATTCGTAGTGAGAAAGTTACTTTTACTTAAAGCCAAGTGGTTATATCAGCAAAACCGAATCTAAACATTTGTGCCAGAAAATTCCCTAGATAACTTGCCCTTTTCCTTTCCACCCCCTTGTTATCTCCCCACTGTCCAGTCATATTCATAGCCATCCCTGTAGATGAATAGGTGTTGCATTCCATTCCCAGGTCTGCGGCCTTCGGATGTCTCAGGATAGCACAAAATTCATTTTCGGTTTCCCTTGGTCTTCCCACAGCTCCCTCTCCCCCATGGCTATAGTTAAACTATTAGGTTATAGTTTAATGCTTGGGGTGAACCAAGTCACCTGTGATTTATTTAAATTAACCATGGTTAAGCAAGTCATGACTTTGCATTCTGTCATAATGCAGTCAATATCTCACGGATATTATAAATCAGTGCCTAAGGATACACAGAAATACATTCTGGACTTACAGTTTGAAGCAACCTAATTGAAATACAGATTTAATAGCTTAGACATAATTAAATCTTTATCTAAGGAAGAAAATGCTTTGGCATTGTTCTCTAGCCCTGTTCTGTGAGCCAGATATAATGAGAGTTGTAAGTGCAATACATCTGAAAGATACCTAGGATGGAAACCCTAGCCCTAAGGAATAGCAGACAAATGCGTGGAAAGGAGCTCAGGAATATTTGCTTAAAATATAATGGTTTATTTATTATTTGAAGTATTTAAATCCAGAATTTCAGCCTGAAAGGCTGTTAATGTGACTTGCATAACACAAAAACATACAGCCCTTGTCCTTTGGTTAATGCTAGGATATAGAAAAGAAATGGAGAAGAGACATGTAATTCTTCATATTTTATGGCAAAATACAGATAATCCTTAACTTACAACCATTGTTTAGTGACTGTTCAGGCACTGACAAAAATGACTTAAGACAATTTTTGACATGCCCATTACAGCCTCCCCATGGTCACGTGATCAGAATTCAGACAGGTTCATATTTATGACAGTTGTAGGGTCCAGAGGTCATGTGATCACCTTTTACGACCTTCTCAGAAGCCAAGTCAATGGTAAAGTCTGATTAATTTAACAACTGTGTTATTAACATAACAACTGTAGTGATTCCCTTTACAACTGTGGTAAGAAAGGTCGTAAAATGGAGCAAAACTCAACAAGTGTCTCGCTTAGCAGCAGAGGTGTTGGTCATAAATTCAGGATTTCCAAGCCTTGTTTTTCCTTTATTCAAAGAAAAACAATTATGTTGCACATTCAATTCAATAGGATCAAGCAGAGGCTCATTTGAAGTTGTGGAGCACCCGTCTTCTTTAGAAAAGTTTCCTGAGTTAAACTAATCACTGCCTCTTGTGGGCATATTCTGCCAGTTCATAAATACTTCAGGTTTTTTTTTTTAACTTTTGGACAGTTCTTTCCACTCTCAAACACTCAAGGCTGTATGAACTGGCCTTATCCTATCCCATTCCATGCGCAGCTAGTCACTCAGTTGTGTTATCAAGGGAGGTGGGAGAGAAATCACTGCTTGATCAATGTCAAAAGCTGCAAGGAAGAAACTATTCCTTTGAACTGGAAGGGCAAAATCCAAAAAGTGGAAAGGGAAAGATAAGCCAGGGTGGCGCGATGGTAAGAGTTCAGTACTGGAGGCTACTTCTGCTGACTGCCAGCTGACTGAATTTGGCAGTTCAATTCTCACCAGGATTGACTCAGATCTTCCATCCTTCCTTCTGAGGTGGGTAAAATGAAGACCCAGATTGTTGGGGACAATATACTGATTCTGTAAACCCCTAAGAGAGGGCTGTAAAGCACTGTAAAGTGGTATATAAGTCTAAGTGCTATTGTTATTGCTATTGCCTTTATACTTCTTTATTGAATTTGACCTTCTCTTCTGTTGCATTTTGACCTATAGAATAACAGGTGAGATGCTCCCCTGGAAGAATGAATTCTACAAAATGAAAAGGGATGTGAAAATAGGCTTCCAGCAGGATGAAAAATTTCCAGCTTTTTTCTCAATAGGCAAGAGAATAACAGGAAGAATGCCAAAGAAAGATGCTCTGAGAAGCGGGAAATCAGATATTGTCAGATGTTTGCCTCCATCCTCTCTGAACATTGGCCATCCTGGCTTAAACTGGCAGGCGCTGGATTCCAGTGTCTTTTGAAAGAAACTGAAGTTTATATCTGCTCTAAACCAAAGTGTTTAGAGCGCCAGTCAGAACAGAAACTGAATTAGAAATAAATGCCTTTTGTTCACAATCCAGATCAATTAAAGAGATGTCAATTTTATGGGAAATACTGTTTGTTCTTTCTTTATTCTTAGTATACTATTCTATAAATGCTTCCTGCGAGACAGGTTTCCCTTATCCAGAGTCACCAAATTAAGCTAATCTAGTTCCATGATTTGCTGCCTAGCCCCTCTGGCCATAATTCCACACCTGCCACCCTTGCTTTCAAGATCTGCCAAAATGCATGTTTACAACATTGCAAAGTTCACCCTGCTAAGCAAATAGGACCACCAGGATATAAAAGGCAGGAAGAGTTATGGCCGAACTGCAAAGAGAAGCAGAAGTATTTTGCAAAAAGGACAGAGGAGGCTGCAATAAAAGTCAATACAAATGAAATCTGGCAGTTGGGTCATTAAAGTGACATAGTGTCCATACAACCCAGGAGTGACAAGCCCTGGTCCAAAGATGTTCTAACTGGAGAATCCAATCCATCAATCTTTCAGCCTATTCCTGGTTTTAATTGTTAGAAACCTAAATGGCTGGGAAAATCATATCAAAAAATATGTTTTTCCATTTTCTACATCACTAGCAATCCATATCCAAAGTTCCACAGAGACACTTCACCTGGTAGGAATATCTGTCAAGCCTGAATTCAGTTTGGTGATGGAAAAGTTGGCTTCCATGGGCACAGCCCAACGGCTTGCAACAAAGTGCCTTAAGCACATAATAGTGGAACACACACAAACACAACTTTTTATTATTGTTTACCAATTTTATATCTCCCATTTTTCTTGGCATTAATGCCCAAGGCAAATACCAATAATAAATATTGGGATTTTTAAACCTTTAATTATGAGATCAATTACAATAATATAATTTAATATATAATTGGGCTAACTTAAGAAGCATGTTAAATATCTCCAAATGCAACCAATTAAAAACCAACTCAAAATAGAAAAGCTTAAGCACAAAAAGCTAACATAGAGAAGGCTTTTCCTGCCAATGGAAATAGATTGATCGTCTTCAGTGAACTCTGCTAATAAGAACCAAATTAAAGAGTTCTCAAATTTTATCATCCTATGATAATCAACATAGCTGTGCGAAACTCCTAATAGCCCAAATAAGATAAATGATTTTAGTGGGATTAGTGTTGGGCAAGAAATAAACCAATCATAATAATTAAATATAAATTTATAAATTGAACAAAACAATGATATAATCTTTTTTTAAATATATCACTTTCATTGATAAATGTAATCAAATATAAAATCATGTTTTTAATAGGAAAGAGAATCTCATTTACTTCTTGACTTATGGATTTTACTGCTGCATTGAGATTATTCTCTTTTTTTTCCATATTTGTTTTGGAAAAACATTTGCTCTTTACAGCAGCACCTGAAGAAAAAAAAATCCTGAGTCACTTAAATAGGATATTGCCCATGGTGCTAGTTGTCTCATTTAAGGTTTGTATGCCTTTTAAGCACTGATCCCAAAATTTAGGGAGATACTATACATAGGAAGGAATTTTATTTTGAAGGAAGGTCAGAAAAAATATCAGTGAATTGCTCCACCATAACAGTGCTGAGTAAATCAGTTCTCAGTTTATCTTCATGCAGATTCACTATCCTTACTAACACCCACACTTCTCTAGGCACTCAAAAGACTATTTAAAAATAATAGATAACTATACAAACCATTATTGGCAGACTTACTGGAGACCACAGATATTTTTCTAGAAAGTTCAAACCCAACATTTGGCATTCAGTGTTGACAGATAATATTTAGTAATAGTTTATCACATGCTGGACAGTTGTCAGTTGTTATATCCTGCAAAAGATGAGAGTTTAATCCAAGGCTCTTCAAACTTGGTAAGTTTAAGACTTGTGAATGTCAACTCCCAGAATTCCTGAGCTAACATGACTGGAAGAGGAATTCTGGGAGTTGATGTCCACAAGTCTTAAAGCTGTCATGTTTGAAAACCCCTGGTTTAATCCATTTCAACTGCATTAAAAAGCAGCATTATACTTTAATCAAAGTAAATAAAATTTAGACCCTTTTGACAAAATAGTGTTTCAACAGACTGAAGTCAAACATTCTGAAAAACAGATAAGCAAGCATAACAATTCTTCATTTACAAATAATATTCTATAGTATAACTTACAAATTACAGAAAACAAGATTTTTGGCAGTTCATAAAACTCTGATGCCTTTCTCGTGAAAAGAAAGCTGGTAAAAAACCCATTTGTAAGCTCAGCAATACTCAAAAGTTTGAACCTACCTAAAAGTTTCTATTTATTTATGAACAATCTCCCCGTTTCAGCCTAATGAATGAATAATGTATGAAATTTCAAAGTCTAAGAACAACCACCCAGAAACACAACTTTTGTCTTTCCATTTGGGTCATAATGCATTCTAACATGCTGCAATTATTCTTGCAAAAATCCAATGACTCTGTGTTGGAGAAAGTATACAAATCCATCAAATTATGAATAAAAACTCAGAATCTCAGATAGATAGATAGATAGATAGATAGATAGATAGATGATAGATAGATAGATAGATAGATAGATAGATAGATAGACAGTTTTTGATTTAAATCTGATTCTCATGAGAAGATTATGCATCACCTCTCTTGATTAGTTAAACACCACCTCCCCCTTTTGGGCACACTTGGTATTAATTTGCTTGCTAGGATAATAAGAGAAAGGAAGGTTAGATTTTTAGTATTGCAATTTAAGGGTGCAGTTAATTGATTACGGTATGTATGTACTATTTAATTGATGTATAAATGCACATATTTACACAGGTGCCAGGTAGACATCCTAAGGCTGCTATATCACCCTGCTGAAGCTGGAGAATGAAACAAAAGAGAAACCCTCTACTGTCCATAGATCTTAATGAGCTGGTGGAGATTCTGCAGAAGGGTTTTGATGCAGACCCCTTTTGCTATTTATCAGAGTTCAGCATCTTCCTAATGACCTGCTGGTGTTTTCTGCTGATCCTGTTTTTGTGACAAAGGGCTATTAAGAATGAAGGAGGACTCAAACAGGCTATCCATGAAGACAGACCTGGGTAAATGCACACCGTTCAGGGTGGAGAAAGTTAGCTCTTGTTACTCCCAGGATTTTCAAATAGGAGCCATCTGCACATAAACCCAGCCTCTCCGGTAGTTTAAGGTGCACCAAGGCACATCTTGGATGATGGCCTTGTTTTATGCAAGACAGCAGAGAGCAAATCAAAGGAGACTCTTCCAGCTAATTTATCTCAAAGGGAGAGCTAGAACACTTTGAACTTCTGTGTCAGCACCTTTCATTTAGGAAACATCAAAGCCTCTTGCAAGGCAATTAGTTAATGACTTGGTCAGCCTTTAGGAAGCAAAGAAATGAAGCTGCCAGCCAGCAGGGGGAAAAGATGGCAAATTGATTAGGGCTATATTCCCTGACTGAGTGATTTACAACGTGAGGCTGTCCATTTCAATGCTATTGAAAAGAAATCATCTCAGAATTTAACTGAACTTAAAAGCAGTATCAATATGCCCAGGACAACTTTTAAAAAGTTTGGGATTCCTCCTGTGACCTGGGACAAGATCAAAGTGAAATATATAAAATATTTGAAAGCACAAAGATTATTAAGAGTTTGAATTATATCTTAAGAGAACTGACTGGTGATTTTTTTCCAAACAAAGAGATAAGGGAAACTTGTGAAAGAACATTTAACTCTAGAACTGCATACAGCTAGGTGGGTCTAAAGAAAGATATACACAGAAAAAATTATCTGCTCTCTCATTTTTGCTGCTGTACCTTTTGGGGTTATCAATTTAAGGAGAGAAATGGCTAATGCTAAGAAAGCAACAAAAGAAGGGAGGAAAGGATTGTAAATAGAGCAAATAGGGATTATTCAAGAGATAACAATAGCAATAGCACTTAGAATTATACTACTCCATAGTACTTTTTACAGCACCTCTCTGGATGGTTTACAATGAAGAAGCATTCTTTATACAGTATATTACCCCCAACAATCTAGGTCCTCATTTTACCAGTCTTTGAAGGATGGAAGGCTAAGTCAACTATGAGCGAGTCAGGATCGAACTTCTGGCAGAGTTAACCTTTAATACTGCATTCTAACCACTGTGTCACTGTGCTAACCACAGCTTAAGACATTTAAATCTAATTGAAATTAGCTGGATATAAATTTAACAACAGGTAAAATTGAAAGAGAATATTAAATATTTCAGTGAAGTATTCAGTGAAGGTTGCTGGGAAAATCTGAAAAGAATGCAACAATGGCAGAGGTGGTATCACTGATTAAGTCTGTTAAGACAGAGTTTAATACATTTGAAGGAAGAGTGGAAAAAAGATTTGCAAATATGGAAGAAAAAACGAATAAAAAAATGTGAAGACTCTACAATACAAATGACAGAAAAAATTATTCAAGAGATTAAAAAAAAGAATTAGATAATGTGATATAGTTTAAAGAGAATAAACTTTCCTTGGGCCTAAAAGCAGCTATAGAACATCCTGGCAAAGATAGTAAAGACAGGGTTGTTGAAGCCCTAATACATAAGTTAGAAGGAGAAGACATAGATATAGAAGAGGCCAAAGTGCACAGAATTAACACAAGAAATGAAAAATTAAGAAATGTTCTAAGAAATACAGTATATTTGTTCAACTTCTCAGAAAATAGATTTAAAAACCAGGGTTTACGACAACATCTTAACATTAAACTAAGAATAAATGACACTGGAATGTGATGGCTTAGTGCGAAGAAACTGAGCTTGTCAATCAGAAAGGTCAATAGTTTGGCGGTTTGAATCCCTAGCATAATGGAGTGAGCTCCTGTTACTTGTCCCAGCTCCTGCCAACCTAGCATTCGAAAGCATGTCAAAATTCAAGTAGAAAAATAGGGACCACTTTGTGAGAAGGTAACAGCATTCTGTGCGCTTTCGGCATTTAGTCATGCTAGCCACATGACCATGGAAACATCTTCAGACAGCGCTGGCTCTTTGGCTTTGTAATGGAGATGAGCACCGTCCCCTAAGAGCTGGAAACAACTAGCACATATGTGCAAGGGGAATATATATATATTCATGTATAAACACACACACGCACACACACACACACACACACACACACATCATTATAAAAGAAACCCTTTATCCATCTTTGCTGAAAATGGGGAGGAAATGAATTCATTATTTCTGGATTTACCAATTAAAAAGGATGGAATATGAGAAGTGAACTATGTAATTTAATCTTACAGAGTGAGGAGTTAATAACTGGTATAAAGAAGATCAGGAGTCATTTCTTTAAATATATATTTCTTTTTTTCCTTTATTTCCATGCAGATGTCTACAGAAAAACTGATGTAAAGGAGATTATAACTCCTGTGAAAATGTTGAAAAATGGTAAACTGCAGATCGATATGTTGTTCTGGAGAAACACCAATAAACAGATTAAGTCTGCTTATGTTTTTCTATGGCACTTGCGTGAAGAGTGCATCCGTGCTTCACAACAATAGAATGGAATAATAATAATAATATTTTGTATAGAAAGGTAGCCCCCAATCTATAGCAAGATTAATTTATTAAATGTGTTTGGCAGAATTGTGGTCAAAAGATATAATAACTATGAATAAAATCTAGGATGTGCAATGCAGCTTTATACTGAACAGTATTTCCAAAGACCATATATTTCATCTTCAGTGGATTGAGATATGCATGAAGGTGAGAAAGAAAATTTATCGTACATACATTGATTTAAAGTTTATGCTAAAGTGAGTAGACTTGAATTATGCAATGTTTTCTGTGAATATGGAGTAAAAGCTTGGTTGCTGAATGCAATCATAGTTGTACATGATGAATGTAATGCATGTGTTAGAATAAATTAAATGCTTAGTGCTTTTTAAAATGCTTAGTTCAATATTGGTGTGGAAAAACAAGTATGTATGATGTCATCTGGTTATTTAATGCAGTGGTAACTCTAGAGATATATTGGTTGGGGTCATGAAGTAGCATGTTCTTTATATGTAGATGATGTCACATTGTTGCCTAAGAATTCAAACAATTTGCAGCAGTGGCAAAAGACTAATGACTTCAGAACTGAAAATTGAACTATCAAAAAACAAGATAGGTGCGTTTGTCAAGAGATTGAAATGAATAGCACATGGACGGCAAAAATCACATTGTTAACTTGTGTACCTTGGCAGAATGCTAATTTTAAAATGATTAATATGGGTAGATAATATTTATTGTGAAATACAAGTGAAAAGTTGGTTGTGCTTCTGCTCACTTTGCTACACTGAAGTGAAAGATGCCAGGGAAAACTCAATTTGTGAGTTGGAAATTTATAAGTGGGGATTAGGGGTAACAAGGGTCATGTTGTGAGGTGCTCCATTCAAAATTCAAGAAAGAAAGACTTAGACTTTAGGTTAGAGAAAAGTTATATTTTACTTAAAATGAAGTGGTAGCAATCAAATAATTCTGAATCTGAGAAATTAGGTGCGCAAATCATGTATACAAAGTGATGGAAGTGTTCCCACCCCCAATAGTTCAGATGAAGCTTCCAATTAGAAATTGTGAATATGATCATGTGGGCATCTTCAGGTGATGATGAGGCCTCTGTCCGTTGACCTTGGCATACTTTGATAACGGGTTGCAGTTGCGCAGAGAAAAGAAAGCTAAGCGAGAAATAGAAACCTAAATCTGATGTATGCTCCCCCCCCCCATTTACACAACAGAAAAATGTAACACCTCCAGCACACTTCCCAGACTCATCCCCTCCCCCCCCCCCGTTTCTTATGACAGCCGAAAGATGCAAAGCAATAGTACAAGATCTTGAAGGCTGACATTCGGCCCTCCTAGAAAAAGAAAACCGTCAGTCCTAGAAAAGAGAGAGGAGAAAAATATAAAGACAATAATTAATCATTTAGACAATTACAAATGAATACACTCCTAGGGCTTATCAGGATACTTGGAACGAAATGCTTTGATCAACTTAGGGGCTTTAACATCATTTTCGTTAACCCATTCGGCTTGTGAAGCAGGGAGCTGTTTCCAGGCTACAAGATACTGGAGTCGACCCCTCCATTTGCGAGAGTCCAGAATTTCTTTAACTTTAAAATGTTGTTCACCCTCAATCAGTATTGGAATGGGAGGGTCAGCCTGGATGGGTCTTAAATCAGAAGTATGTTCAGGTTTTAACAAACTAACATGGAAAACTGGGTGAATTCATTGAAGAGTTTTCAGTAAGTTCAGCTGGACTGTTACAGGGTTTATAATCCGTTCAATTGTGAAAGGGCCAACATATTTAGGACCAAGCTTCTTTGACTTTTGAGTGGTTTGCAGGTATCTGGTGGACAGGAAAACTTTGTCGCCTACTTTATATAATTTCTGTGGAGATCTTTTCTTGTCTGCAAACTTCTTATGAGCTTGATGGGCCTCATTTAATGCTTTACGTGTTACTGGCCAGTTAAGTTGGAGTTGAGTTATCCATTCATCCAACGACTGGATGTTAGGCCTTTCATGAGGAAGTTCAGGTATGAGTACAAAATCTTGTCCCAAAGCTACTTTAAATGGGAGTAAATCCAGTACTACTATGTACGGAGTTGTTATATGCCATTTCAGCAAATGGCAGTAGGTAGGACCAGTTATCTTGTTGATAATTTATATAACATCTAAGATACTGTTCTAACACTGCATTAGTTCTCTCACAGGCCCCATTGGTTTGGGGGTGGTGGGTGGAGCTTAAGACCTGGGTGGAGCCTATCAACTTCAGGAATTCTTTCCAAAAATTTGAGGTAAATTGGACCCCTCTGTCAGAGATTATGCATTCCAGAACTCCATGTAACCTATAGATATGTGAAATAAACAGTTTAGCCAATGTCTTTGCAGATGAAATCTTGGAACAAGGTATGCAATGTACTTGTTTGGAAAACAAATCGGTTACCACCCAAATAACCGTGTTTCCACTACTTTTGGGTAATTCTACCATAAAGTCCATAGAGATTTCCTTCCAGGGGGCTGTTGGTCTAGCTACATTTTGTAACAATCCTGCTGGCTTACCAGGAGGTCTCTTTGCCGAAGCACAAATTGGACAGCTAGAGACATAAGCTTCAATGTCCTTCTTCAGAGTAGGCCACCAGAATTGCCGCTTCACCAGGTGTAAGTTTTTCACAAATCCAAAATGACCAGCTGCTTTAGAATCATGAGCTTGTTGTAGTATTTGGGCCCTCAGCACCTGTGGCACATACAACTTGGTCCCCACCCAAGCCAAACCATCTCTAACTGTATAGTCATTTGAATGAGCCAGGAACCAATCATCAAGTTTTAAGGCTTCTTTTAATTGTGCGGTTAGGTCATTCAATAAATCCACTTCTTGTTTCTTCTTTTGGGCTCTGATGATCACTGGGGCGGCTAGATGTTTGGTCAAAACAATTGGACTTATCACTTCCTGGTGAATACTATTATATTGGGGTAGTCTAGAGAGAGCATCCGCCATGAAGTTCTTCCCCCCTGGAATGTACTTCAGTGAGAAATTGAACCACTTGAAATACTGGGCCCAGCGGACTTATTTAGGGGACAGCTTCCGAGGCGTTTTCAAGGCTTCCAAATTTTTATGGTCAGTCCATACCTCAAATGGATGTTTTGCTCCTTCCAGGAAATGTCTCCAGGTCAGTAAGGCCCAGTGGACTGCAAAAGCTTCTTTTTCCCAGATGGCCCACCTTCTCTCGGTTTCAGATAGTTTACGGGAGGTATTTGCACAAGGCTGAAAAGTCCCTTTCTTGTTGATTTGAAGTAACACCGCTCCAATGGCCACATCACTCACATCGGCTTGGATCATGAAAGTAGCCTCCATGTCCGGGTGCTTTAGCACTGGTTCTGCAGCAAACAGTCGTTTTAGCTTTTCAAAAGCTGCTTGGCACTCCATAGACTACTCCAACGGCTTGCTCAGTCTTGGCTTCACCTCCCCTTTAGTTTTTAAGAGATTTGTGATGGGCATTGCTATCTTAGCAAAAGTCGGGATGAATTGCCGGTAAAAATTTGCAAATCCCAAGAAACTCTGAAGTTGTTTTCTCGTATGTGGGGGAGCACATTCCAATACAGCACGCACCTTCTCTGGATCCATTTCTATGCCCTCAGATGAAATGCGATATCCCAATAGTCAATTTTCTCTTGATGGAATTCACACTTGGATAATTTAGCATACAACTTAGCGGCAAACAGTTTCTGTAGAACCGACCGCACCAATTTCACATGTTCATCCAGAGTTTCTGTGTAGATAAGGATGTCATCAAGGTAAACCAGAACCCACTTGTACAAATGTTCAAGTAAGACCCGATTGATCATCTGCATGAATACAGCTGGGGGCCCTTGTAGGCCAAAAGGAAGAACATTGAATTGGAAGCAACGCATCGGGCAGTTAAAAGCGGTCTTCCACTCATCCCCTTCCTTAATTCAAATTCGGTAGTATGCTTCTCTCAAATCCAACTTTGTGAAAATCTTTCCCTTGGCTAGGTGGGCCAGCATGTCCTTCATCAAAGGGAGGGGGTACACATTTTCCATGGAAATAGCGTTCAAATTTCTGTAGTCCACCACCAAGTGTTTGGAACCATCTTTCTTTTCATGGAACAACACTGGGGCCGCTACCCGGGGCCTAGCAGGTTGGATGAAACCACGTTCCAAATTTTTATCTATAAACAATCTTAGCTCCTCTAATTCTCGTGGGGTCATTGAATATAACTTTGGTTTCAGGAGCTTCACCCCAGGTAAAATTTCAATAGAACAATCTGTTGACCGGTGAGGCGGGAGCTCATCCGAGACTTTTTCACTGAATATTCCTTTAAATCCCAATATTCTTTTGGAATCTTCTCCTCCCCTTTCAAGGGTTCGGTACCTGTGGAAGCTATTTCAATCAGATTCTGAAGCTTCGACTGAGGTCGTCCCTTCTTTTCTGGTCACTGATTGGTGCATATGCGCAGCGACCCCTTTTTCCAGTTAACCTGGGGGTTCCATTTTTGGAGCCAGGGTAATCCAAGTATTAACGGTTGCTTCATCCCAGGGGCCACAATAAAATGCAGAGTCTCATTATGCTCTCCCATAGTCATTTCCACAGGTTCCGTGATAAAACGTGCAGGGAAACCCCCAGCCACTGACCCATCTAATTGGCAAAAAGCAATGGGCATTTTTAAAGGTCTTAGTTTCAAGCCCATTTTCTCCACTACTCCCGTGTTGATAATACACCTTGTGCACCCAGAGTCTAGCAGGGCTAGCATTTCCCCTTCAACCCCTGAAGTGGGTACTCTCAACTTCACCGGAATGGTCATAGGGCCCTCATTTGGCCTTACCAGGAAGTCGTCTTCCGAATCGCAAACGCTCTCTTCAGGGATGGTCAGGGTTTCCGACTCCTCTCCCGCTGGAGGGGCGACCTCTCCCACCCCTTTCATTTTTAGCACCACTTCGCGAGGCTTTGCTGGGGATTTTTCAGGTTTCTTCCCTCCTTTTAGCGCCCCCTTTGGTTCCTGCTTGACTTTGCAGTTCACAGCCCGGTGACCTTCCTTTTCGCATCGGAAACAGGCAGAGGGATTGGGTCTTGCCGCCGCTCCTCCCCTCTGAGGTTTGGGGACCTCTTGAGGACATGGGGGGGAAGGCTTGCTCCACCCAGAACCTCCCCGCTGTCTGCTTCAGGTTAAATCAATTTCCACTTCTTCTGCCAGCAAGTACCACATCTGCAAGTCATTTGGGTCTCTTCTAGCAATGCATCTCTGGTACACATCTTCGTTTAATCCATCTTTAAACACTTCTATCAGGGCTTCCTGTGACCAGCCTCGGATATGACCTACTAACTGTCTAAATTCTTGGGTGTAGTCAGCCACTGACCACCGCCCCTGATTTATGGTCTTCATCCTGATCCGGGCCTTGCGCTCTGCCAATGGGTCCTCAAACCTAGCCCGCAGCGCAGTCATGAACAGGTTATAATTCATCAACTGGAGAGCATTATCATTATGCAGGGTCACCATCCACTCTGCAGCTGTTCCCTCCAGAGCCCTTGTAACACATCTCACTTTGGCTGCTTCTGAGGAAAAATCCTCCCCATATTCTCCCATATAGCTCCAAACTTTGGCTAAGAAAAACCCCAGGGTTTTGGGATTTCCCCCGTACTTTACTTTGAAAGGAGGCAACTTAGGAGCTCTACGCCTTCTAGGAATTACACCTCCCGCTGGGGGCCCCGGGGCTGCTGCTCGTTTGGGTTGATTTATGGGAGAGGGGGCTGTTCTGCTTCTTGTAGCTGGGGCTACCCCCCCTTCCCCTTCATATCTTTGTGCTGCTTGGAGTTGTTCAAAGGCTTCATTAAGGATTCTCCTGGCTTGATCCAGTGAGAGTTGTCTCTTTTCCCTCTCTTTCCATGGCTCCTCTTTTCCACGCCGGTGGGTGGTTGTGATCCCGGGGGGGGGGGTCCTTCTCCAGATCTTTCCAGCCAACCCCCGCCGACCATCTGGGCTTCACAGCTGGATCCTCTTCCAGACTGAGCTCTGCTAATGATTCGGCTTCCTGTACCAGCAAAGAATCTTGCCCTCCAATGGCTCCCAGATCTTCCTGGTCACTAGTTGAAGATGACATGATGTTCAGGCCCCCTCGGAAGAAAATTGGGTGTTTTCTCCGGGTGGGCTGGTAGAATCAGATTCAGAATAATGTCATGAAGTGATCCATTCAAAATCCAAGAAAGAAAGACTTAGACTCTTTCAGTTAGAGTAAAGATATCTTTTATTGAAAATGAAGTGGTAGCAACCAAAGAATTCTGAATCTGAGAAATTAGGTGCGTAAATCACATATACAAAGTGATGGAAGTGTTCCCACCCCCAATCGTTCAGATGAAACTTCCAATTAGAATTGTGAATATGATCATGTGGGCATCTTCAGGTGTTGATGAGGCCTCTGTCCGTTGACCTTGGCATACTTTGGTAACGGGTTGCAGATGCGCAGAGAAAAGAAAGCTAAGCAAGAAATAGAAACCTAACTCTGATGTATGCTCCCCCCCCCCCATTTACACAAAAGAAAAATGTAACACCTCCAGCACACTTCCCAGACTCATCCCCTCCCCCCCCCCATTTCTTATGACAGCCGAAAGATGAAAAGCAATAGTAGAAGATCTTGAAGGCTGACAGGTCAGGAATGAATGGGTGCTAAGAAAACATAGGCTAATGGCAAAAGCAAGTGTTCAGCACAAAAGTCTGAAATGAAATTTGGCATATAAAGAGTATGAAGGTGGACTGAATTGCAAAGAAAATATACGGAGGAAAAGTGAATGGGTAAAAAGAAAATTGAATTGGAGTAGACGAGATTGCTAAAAAGAGAAAAATGAGATATTTAAAGGACAAAAGGTTGTGTTTATGGAGTATAGACGTGGTAGAAGGAAAGATAGTTTGCACGGACAAAAAGATAAGGAGTCAATGTAAACTTAATTAAGTTACCTTTCTTTTGTCTCCTGCTTTCCAAAATCTTTTGCTCGGTATTGAACAGCTTTTCTACACTTTGCAAAAGGGGAACAACCTGATGGGTATTGTTCCATCTGGAAAAACGCGAGGTAGACCGGGTTCCAACAACAAAGTCTTTATTAAGTTAAGCCAACAGTAACGGAATAGTTTGGCTGAAGCCGCGGCAGCCTTTTTATACAGGCTTGCTTGCCGGCTTGTAGCCAATGGCAGCTATTTAACTTTGCCGCTTTTCAGCGGCTCTTTTGGATTGGTTCCTAATGAACCAATCCAATACTGTTCTTTCTAACCAATCAGATTGCAGTGTTTGGAGTATACCATTCTATACAGAACAGGTATGTACTTAATTAGACTAAAACTTAATATTGTTCTCAGAAGGAAAAGTGTGCCACTGAATATTTAGCCTCTGGCAGCCTATTGACCACAAGGATGTAGAGCAGGGGTGTCAAAACTCATGTCACAGTCGCATCACGTGACGTATTGGGACTTTTTTCCCCTTCACTAAACCGGGCGTGGGCATAGCTAGCATGTGATGTATCCGCCCTACAGGCCCGGAGTTTGACAGCCCTGATGTAGACAGTTACGGATTTCCTAGCTTTTTTGCTAACTAATTCTCCACCTGGTAAAATGAAGTTTGGTAGTAGTCTTTCCTGTCTCCTTCCTGTATTTTCTTAAATAAACTTTATTTTGATTACATTTATGAACCTGCTTCACGAATTCTTGTTCAGGGTCGCTTCCCATTGTTGGGAATACTCTCTTATGCACATGCATGCAAGTACACATACATTTGTTTTCTTCAACATCAGCAATTTATCTTCTCTCTGTGCCCAAAGAATCCCTTGTATATGTAGATATCAAACTATTTCTCATACATCAGGGCTGGTGCCATTATAGATGTTTAAAGTGAATTCCATTGGCTTGCTGGCCCAGGGGATAATTACATTGCCAAGCAGTCCCAGATGTGCAGTGATTAGAAAGCTGTCTCCTCCATGAATCAGGAAGAGTTTGTCTTCAAAATCTGGATTGTTTCCCCTGCTGTGTGCTGATAAACCCTCCTTCCTTTTTTCTCTTTCATACACACAATACCTATTTCCAGAACAGAGCACAGAATGAACCTAAAATAGCTTGATCATAATAGATCATAAAATTGTTAGTGCTGTCATAAAACAACAGCAAAAACAAAAATAGAAAAAGAAAAACATGATAGTGGATGCTGTTTTCAAAGGCACCAAGGTTTAGAAATGTCTTAACCTATTTCCAGAAGGCTGCCACACAGGAGTTGACATTGATGTTTTATTTGCATGACAATAAGCGTTCAGATAACAAGTTTAATATGGTAACTGAATTAATCCATTTTCTGAGTTGCACAGTTTTATCAGACCATGCAAGAACAGTTACAGAACATGCTAAACTAGAACATGCTAAACCCCCTAAAATCAACCATATTGTGTTCACATATTGTGTGAATGCAACCACTCTTTCATTGACATGGGGATGGGTATCTCTACATTTGGTTTGGTGTGGATATCAACTTTTTTCAACATTGACTGGAATGTCAACGGCATACTTATCAAAAAACCACCTTTCTGAATTCAAAACATGCCAAGACTCTAATGCCAATATTCTCAAACTTTAGATAGACACTGAAAGGGGTCACAGAGCAGGTTACATTAAAAAAAAAAAAAAATGATCATGGGAGTACCATGTAAACTCTTTCTGAACTTTGTTTCCTGCTTTATTCATGCTAATCAACTGTTGGCCAGTCCAAGCAAAGTGGAAGCAAATCCCAACAGTGCTTCTATTTTGCCTTAACAAAATAAACTACTTCTGGTCTTTGCTCTTCATATTGGGAGCAGTTGCACTATCGCAAAGTTTGAGAAACTGTATGATAAATATATTAATGTTTACTTTTTAAAAGTAAGTGGCATGTTTATTTCCTAACCAGCCCTAACATTAATAAGATATTAGTTTTATTTATGGGAAATCATATATAATTATGTATCATTATGAGCAGTAATGGCACTGCAAATTTGCAAAGCAACTTGTAATGTGTACCTTACATCACATTTAACAAAGTTAAGAAACAAACAAAGCTGTCTCAAAACAGTCTCTTGCTGCATTCAAAATGGAGGGACTGGAAACCAGAGTCCTGGCTTTTCTGTAAGCTCCACCACTACCACCATCTAAAAATTAAGTGATTCATACAGGGAATGAAATCTGGTTCTCTGAGTAATTTCTTTGAATCCCTCTTCCTCCCCCCCCCCCACTTTTAAGATATGGGAAAGCAATATAAAAGGCCAGGGAGGCCAGGCAGACTGACAGAAGTGTGGAGGATGACTTTGGCTTAAAAAAAAAAAAAAACTAATACGGTAGCATGTGGCTGTGGTCTGGGAATAAAACAAAACTAAAACCTGTAACAAATGGGAGAATACTATAAAACCCAAGAGAAAAGAAAATCCAAGAAAAATCCAAGGGATAAATTCCATTTTAGACTCATAAAAGAGAAGCCTATATTTCTTCCTCCCACCCCCCTCGATAATCTAGGAACAATCTACCAACATTAGAAGAATACACCTGAGTCTTTTGGGGAAGGGGTTGTGTGGCTACCCTTTTATGACTGCAGTGTGACAGTTGCAGACTAGAATTACATTTGCCCCCTCCCACTTTGAAGCACCTTTTGGGGACTGAATCTTAAGAAAATCTTAAGTCCTAGCAAAGAGTCTGAAGCATTGAGCAACTTCATGAATGCTGGAGCTTAACAGAGTCATAGGTGAGTTGGTGGTCTTAGAAATTGATCTAATTAACAAATGCCTGTGATGCAAGGAGATCTTTGGTGAACTTCCCTCCTCTTACAGGTAGTCCTCACTTACCAACAGGATGAGGACTGGCAACTTCATCACTAAGCAATGTGGTCATACAGCATAACCATGCTGACTTTTGACAGCATGACCGTTGCATGACCATGCTGACTATGATAGCAGTTATGGCAGTGGCAGTTGCCTTGTATTAAGCAAATCCCGCACACCGCAGCATCCCACAATCAAGTTGATCCATTTGTTATCCGCTTGCTGGTTTCCCCCACTAACGTTGTCGGAAGCCAGCACTAAAAGTCACAAATAGCAATCGTGGGTTGCTGTGACCATCATAAGTGCAAGGTAGTTACACCAGGTGTCCTAATGGCAATCATGTAACCGCAGGGATGCTGTAATGGCTGTAACTATGAGGAATAGTTATAAATCCCCACATTCGCTACTATTATAACTCAGAATGGTCACTGAAATAGTTGTCATTGAATGAGGACTACCCATATAAGTATTAATTAATTTGCTTCTTTATTCAATATTTATAATTGCTCATCTGATTCAATGACCCGGGGCGGCTTACAATTCTAAAACATGCCAAGGAAGCTAGGTTAGACTGTTCCAGTCTTCCCTATGGGGGTGGGGATAGCTGTGGATGCATGTTTGGTGACTTTACTTGAGGCATTGGTCATCAACCAGTGGGCCGAGGACCACAAGGGGTCTTCTTGGGGTCTGCAAGAAAATGTTGGTGATCCACAGAGAAATGTCACCCCCAAAGTATCCCCCAAAGCAATTAATCCAAGCTGCATGGGAACACAAGGCTACACCGCCCACATGGCCTATGGGAACACAAGGCTTGCATCGCTTGCATTGTGAACAACATGAGGTAGTAAGGGGAGGGGGGAAAGGGCAGAGGGGGGGAACTTGCCCCATGTGCCCCACGCTCGTCTGGCCACCAGGTTGCTTCTTTCCATTCTTTCTTCTGCTGCTTTTGGCTGCTTGCAAGGAAAGCAGCAAAAGTCTTTCTTTCTCTCCCCCAAAGTCTGCCAGAAATGAATCTTTGGGACCCTACAAGGCCTCCTGCTCCAAGAGGCTGTGACAATGTGACAAGTCTCACAAAGATTCATTTCTGGCGAAATTTGGGGAAGAGAAAGAAAGACTTCTCATGCTTTCCTTGCATGAAGCCAAAAAAGTCTCTCTCTCTCTCTCTCCCTTCTTCTTTCTCTCTCTCCCTCCCTCTCTGTCTCCCTCCCTCCCTCCCTCTCTCCGAGAATGGAGCTAGAAATGGTATCCTGTGATCCCATATAAAGAATGATCGATCAGTAGGAAAATGGGATGGGGAAATTTCCGGCAGACTTTTTGGGGGATTTTCCCACGGTCTCTGGTCGATGGGATTTAAAATTATGAGTTTGGTGGTCCCTGAGGTCCAGAAGGTTGACTTGGGGAACCTTTATATGTGTTCATCACACAACAATTGCTGGCTTCTCATTATTCCCTAGGTTTTAGATGTTTGTGACACATGAAGCCTTTAATGGCTGTAGTTTGTTTTGCAGCATTTCCTGTTTCTTTTGGAGGAAGTAATTATACATATATCAGCCCAAGAAGATTCTCTTCCTGTTTACTGATATTTGAATATAGTTTTTACAGCAAAAGGCATCATGGGAATTATTCCTATAATTGAGCCTTTTGAAAGCCTATTCAAAAGGCTAAAATACAGTCAATCATTAAATATAGGAATAATTTCTATATTAGGGTAGTGCAATAGTGGGTTTCCAAATTTTTTCCTACCAGCTTGCGCACACAGGGCTGAAAGACCAGCCTCTGTGTCAACGCTACGAGCTGAGCTGTTTTTTAGCTCAGCTAAAGTGCAGTGATCAGCTCTGCTGCGTCTATCACCTGATCTAAAAGCAAGAGAATACAGGAGAGGTACCGGTGTGAGTGGGTGGGGAGGGCCAGCCAGAGATGGTATTTGCCAGTTCTCCAAACAACTCAAAATTTCTGCTATCGGTACGCCAGAACCGGTCCGAACCAGCTGAATACCACCTCTGGCTGGCCCTGCTCACCTGTTCCCGCCATTACCTCTGGGGTAGCAGATGGAGACCAGGGAACTTACTTTCAAGTCTCCACTCTGTATGAAGCTCATCTGAGAATTCACTTGCAATAGATGAGGATGAGGATGATTATTTTAAAAATTCAGGGATTTCAAACCGGGGGCCCGTGGACTGGATGCGTCACGCACAGGCCACACTCGCCCCAGCTCTGTGAATGGAAAAACATCATGAAACATCACATAATGGCAACGTGACTAGTTTGACAAACTTGTTTTAAATCATTTTTGACTCCTAGCAAATGCTTAAGACCTTGCAGCTTTCTTGGCAAGATTTCAGAAGCGGTTTGCTATTGCCTTATTCCTGAGGACTGAGAGAGAATGACTGGACCAAAGTCATCCAGCGGGCTTTGTATCTAAGATGGGGTTAGAATTCATGGTTTCCTGTTTCCTAACCAGGTGTCTTAATCACTACACCGAACTGGCTTACAAGGAGGGGGAAGAAAAATGAGGGGATTTTTTTTTTAATATAAGTGCCCTTTTCCCAGAAAAAAGTGAGATACCAATAATCATGATTTCCTCTTATTGTAGAAAGCATATTCCAACTGATTAGCTACCTTGAAAGGAGACATTTCATGGGATGAGAAGATCAGCAGCAGCATCATGTCTGCTTAGGGTGGTGTCTGCAAAGCCCAACAATTTTACAATATGTGTAAACAAATAGGAGTTGAAGTCCCCTTAAAGTTGCTAAGGTTGGGGGGGGGGCAATTGGCTTGGGGCCAATTCAAACTACTGCAATTTCCATAATAAGGGTTTGCTCAATAAACTGAATAAAAGAGCTAATGACTACATCTGTATCTGGCAAGACCTGATTACATTCCTTTGAGCTACTTATCACAAGAAGTATAAATTATTGTTTTGCAAACCACAAACCTTCTTCAAGTTAAATGTTAGCCAGCAGAGGGAGTCACTGTGTTACGGAAGAGTCTTTTTGCAAGGACAGAGTTACAGAGAGGAAGCATGCCAAGATTTCTTCATATATGTTAAGAAAGGAAAACAAAGAAGAAAATTCTGCTCACCAGAAGTCTGGTAGCATCTTTTCCAACTAAAGCCCCTGTCACACTGCACCAACGGATGCAAAGAGGATGTAAAACGAACAAAAAAGCTTGCCATCCGTTGGTTAACGCAATGAACTCACTACCTTCATTTTGCTTCCTCTCTATCCGTCCAACATCTGTTTATGGATGTTTCATCCGCTCAGAAAGTTTTGAGCTGCTCAAAACTTTTGCGCGGAAAATGTATCCAATTCGTCCGTTCTGCATCCGCTACGCATCCGCTACGCATCCGCTCTGCATCCGTTACGCATCCGCTATATCCGCTAGGCATCGGTTCCGCATCCACGCAACTTGCATCCGCTCAGATGCAGGGAGGAAGCGGAACGGACATGGAATGGATGCAGAATGGATGCAGCACGGAAACAAAGCATTTAAAATGGAAAAAACGTTCGCAGAGGGGACCTATCTCGGATATTAAGGATGTCTAGAGGATGCCTAGAGGATGCAAAGGGACACCTATACTGCCTATAAAAGGGGGGAGCAACTCACCTGCATCTCACTTTCAGACCAGCAGACCAGCTGTGCAGACCTCTGCAGCCTTCATCTGACTCTTCCTCTTCCACAGCATCCAGTCATGTCAATCGTGGATCGTAACACAGTCCTTTTGGCAGCCACCATCCTTCTGCAAAAGTGCGAAGCCATCTACAGGCTCTATGAAATCTACTATGGGAAGAAAAGGAGGCGGCCAAGAAGCGTCAGGTTCCGAAGATGGATCGGGAGAAGAGCAGAGTACGGACTGTACAATGGTGGAGCTGATGGTGGAGCTCAGGAACGAAGACACTCGGGCATTCCAGAACTTCATGAGGATGCCTCCAGCCATGTTTGACGAAGGTGTGCAGCGGCTGACACCCAGGTTGACCAAGGCAAACACCAACTTCCAGCCCAGCCTGGAACCTGGGCTCAAGGTGGCACTCACTCTGCGCCACCTGGCCTCAGGGACCACCTACAGGAGCATGCAGTACGGCTGGAGGATGCCACACAACACCATCAGCATTGTGATCAGAGAAGTGGTGCAGGCCATCATCGAAGAATACCTGCAGGAGCTCCTCCAGTGCCCCTCCACTGATGAAGGATGGAAGAAAGTTGCAGAGCAGTGGTATCAGAGGTGGAACTTCCCCCACACCGTTGGAGTCATAGATGGCAAGCACATGGCCTGCAAAGCACCACCCAAGTCAGGCTCCACTTATTTCAACTACAAGGGCTTCCTCAGCATAGTCTTCTTTGCCATGGTCGATGCTGACTACAAGTTCATGTACATCGATGCTTCAGGCAACGGCTCATCTTCAGATGCCCAGGTATACAACGCCAGTGACCTCAAGGAGGGGCTGGAAGGCAACCTCATGGTGGGCTTTCCAGATCCAGACCCCCTGCCCAACGACACACAAGATGTGCCCGACTTCATCGTGGGGGATGACGCCTTCTCCCTCAGAACCTACCTCATGAAGCCCTACACTTCCAGACTCCTCACCCGTGAAGAGAGGATCTTCAACTACAGGCTGTCCAGGGCAAGGCGGGTGGTGGAGAACACCTTTGGCATCCTGGCCAACAGGTTCCAGGTACTTCTCACCACCATGCAGCATCGCCCAGAGACCGTGAGGAGAATCGTGGAAGCTTGCTGCATCCTGCACAATCTCATGCGCACCCGCTACCCAGTCTTGCAGAACAGGCTCGTGGACCTCCAATAAGGCAATGGGGACATGGAGCCTGGAGAATGGACGCAAGGGCGAAACCTGATAGACACTGAGGATGTGCAAGGCCCCAACAGAGCCTTACGTGAAGGGAAGAAGCAGCACAACCTCCTGAGACACTGGTGCAACTCCCCAGCTGGAGCAGTGGAGTGGCAAGACAGGATGATAGATGATTAATGGGTGCTTCCTTCAGCCTGTCTCATCACAAGGATGAGATTGGGCCATGTATGTTGGGTGGGCCTACAATGAACAAGGCATTTAACAAAGAATTGTGTTTGTGTTGACATGTGTGGATGATTATTACATTATTATTGACAATAAAGGGCCATAGGTGTGGCACCTGGGAGGGTGGACCATACAGTCCCACTATGCTTGCACTGGAGGTTTATCTATCCCATAGCTATTACCCACCCCAAAGGTATCCCTGCCCACCCCACTGCTATCTTAACCCATCCCACAAGCATGCAAAGGCTTAAACCAATTCTAAAAGTTTCCACCAAGACTTTATTACAAAAAAAGAAATGAACCAAGTGTGTGAATCAAAGATAAACTTTATTGAACAACAAGCTGTAAAAAAAAAATGACCCAAGTCAAGTGTCCAAATAAAGTCCACAGGTAGCCAGCTACCCAGTCTCTGGCACTCTTATTGGTCACTCGGAGGTGTGCCCAGTCTCAGGGGTGAAGGGTCCAGGTGCTGTGGAGGTGGGTGGTGCTGGAGTGCTGGTTTGTATCGTCATTGGGGTGCCTGACCCCGAGAGGACAACAGGGGACGGTGTGTTGAGGAAGCTCTCAGACAGCTGGCTCAGACCCGTGATGCTGAGAGGTCCTTCCTCCATGCCATGGGGTGTCAGCCCCAGTGCTGATGAGAGATGTACTGAGGCCGGGCTTGGCTGTGGGGTGGAGGAAGGAGTAGTGTAGTGGGGCTGTCTGGTCTGCAGCTGGGTGAGGACTGGCATGGGTGGCATCGCTGTCATCAGTGGCATCATTGTCGTGGGTGGCATCGGTGGCATCAGTGGAACCGGTGGCAATGGTGGTGTCTGATGAGCCTGTGCCTGGACTGGGAAGGGCTGCTGCCTGTGCTGCTGGACCTCCTGGTAGCCGTAGCCCTGGTAGGTGAGGGGCTGTGGGAAGCCTTGGAATGGGAGGGACATCACCTGTGGTGGAAGTGGAGGAGCAGACCTGGACTGGGTGGGAGCAGGTTCCTCTGGATCTGGAGGGTTCTGAAGCAGCTCGGTGATCCGGTCCTTCACCACCTGGTACTGGGGTTCCTCCATGTTCTTGAGGGTCTGGTTGACATAGGTGAGGAAGGGCTTGCAGTTGGAGGATGAGGAGTCGGTGCTGACCAGCTGAGAGAGGAGATCTATACTGGTGCGGATGGTGTCCCTGATCTCCAGCAGGACAGTGTGGCTCTGCCCCTCCTGCTGTCTGGCTCTCTGCCTTTCTGTGGAGGTGGAGCTGGGGTGTGTGGATGCGGCTACGACTGTGGTGGACTCGATGTCTCCTCTCTCCCACCGCACCAGGGAGTCCTCCACGCGCTCCACCACGGTGACAACAGTTGTCTGCGGGTTCTCCACCGTGGCACGCTCCACAGAAACCTGCCTGGAGACAGGGACTGACTCTCGGCCAGAAGAGGACTGGGTCTCAGCAGGCTGCCGGAAAGAGAGGGTTGTGAGAGGGGCTCCTGGTGCTCCTCGGTGGCAGATCTCACCCTCCAGGAAGCTGCACCTGGCCATGATGTAGGTCTCTCTGTCTCTCAGCTTAACCGTGGCCTGGCCAGATTTCTTGAGGTGCAGCTTCCCGTACCAGGTGTTCATGTGCTTCCACCAGCCGAGGAGCACCTCCGAAGTGTAACCCATACTCTCTGCCCTCTCTCTCCAAGCAGCCTGCTTCTTTTTGGTGTCCCTGTACAGCCGGTGTCCCTTCCGCCACAGATAGTCATTCTCTCTCAGCCACTCCAGCACCTCATCCTCGTGTTCCTCCTCAATGAAGTATTGCCTCCTCTCCTGTCCCCGCATATGCCTCTTCCTCCCTTTGGCAGGACCAGATGGGCCCTCATCAGAGGGGCTCCCAGGTGGTAGGGGATGCTCCTCCACACCACCACCACCAGCAGCACCAGCAGGATCATCATCATCATTATCATCATCACCAGCAGGATCATAATCATCATCAGCAGCAGCAGCAGCAGCGGCAACAGCAGCAGGATCATCATCATCATCAGCAGCAGCAGCAGCAGCAGCAGCAGGATCAGCAGGACCAGGATCAGCAGCAGCAGAGTAAGCCCCAGGAGCCCCAGCAGCACCAGCAGCACCAGCACCAGCAGGACCAGGAACACGAGCAGGACCAGGAGCACAAGCAGGATGAGCAGGACAAGCAAGACCAGGAGCACGAGCAGTACGAGCAAGTCCAGGAGCACCAGCAGGACCAGCAGGACCAGGAGCAGCCTCAGCAGAGTACACAGCAGCAGAAGCACCACCGCCAGGAGCAGCTTCAGCAGAAGCTCCAGCACCAGAAGAGCGAGTCCGAGCAGCAGAAGCCCCAGCAGAAGCAGAGTCAGGGACAGGGGGCGGGAGGGTGGCCCTGTCCCTCTTGCCAGGGATGGCGGCAGGTTGTGTGACTTTTGCTTCTTCCCCATGGTTGTGGGGTTGCTGGCTGGCAGTGAGGCTGGAAGGGAGGCTGGCAGGGAGGCTGGCAGGCACCAAGGCTGGCAGGAAGCCTGCCACCAAGGCTGGCAGGAAGCCTGCCACCAAGGCTGGCAGGAAGCCTGGCAGGAAGGCTGGCAGGCAGGCAGGCACCAAGGCTTGCAGGCAGACTGGCTGGCAGGGAGGCTGGAAGGCAGGCTGGCAGCAAGGCTGGCAGGCAGGCAGAGAGCAAGGCTGGCAGGGAGGCTGGCCAGGAGGCTTGGAGGCAGGCTGGCAGGAAGGCTGGCAGCAAGGCTTGCAGGCAGGCATGCAGGCAGGGCAGGCAAGGACTCGATGTATCTGGCAGCAGGTCTTTCCTCCGAATGCTGGCCACATGCGAGCTGCTTCCCTTTATATCCGCGTGGCTTACGCAATGCATCCCCCCCGCACGCGCAATTAACACTCGACATCCGTTAGGCTTCCGCTGTGCATCCACTAGGCTTCCACTCTGCATCCGCTTCATCTGCTGTGCATCCGCTGTGCATCCGCTTCATCCGCTCGGCGTCCGCACTGCATCCGCTCTTTCCATTCTGCGTCCGCTTTGCTGAGGCCCCCCGGAAGCCCAGCGGATGTGCCATCCGCTCTCATCCGCTTCCATCCGCCCTGCGTCCTCCCCTCGTCTGTGTTATCCGCTCCAGTTATGCAAATTTTTGCCCCTTTTGAGAGCGGATAACAACGGATGGAACATTTTGCTCGTCCGTTGTGTCCGTTTTGCATCCGTTGGGCAGTTGATAGGGCCTTAACACATGTTTAAAAGGCACAAGCTTTTGAGAGTTGCAGTTCACTCCATCACATGCTTCTTCTAGAATAGGGATCTCCAAACTTGGCAACTAGCCATGCAACCTGGGGAATTCTGGGAGTTGAAGTCCACAAGTCTTAAAGTTGCCCAGTTTGGAGACCCCTATTGTAGAAAGAGTTACAGGATCCCTGTCTATTGTAGACTGGCATAGAAAAGCCTCCGATAAGAACGATAACAATGGGTTTCCCTTCTGGGCTGTTTTTTAAGGGGATAGCTAGTCCGTTAAAGGTAGCCATGAATTCAGTACTTTCGTTGTCATGTTCTAGTCAAGAAGAGGATAACTCATGTTCTCTCCTTTGCTCCCATTGATGTCTATTGTTGGTGTTTATTGGAGGAAAGGGAGCGCTGGGTGGTGTCTGGTGACTGAAACTTTGTTGCTCAGTGTAATGGATTGGAATATTGCCTGGTCTCGTGTTTCTAGGTGGTGGGTGATACCGGTTGCTGGAGGGGTGTTGCCTACATTGCCTGCTGAAATGCCCTTCCTGTCCGCACCTATAGCAATGCTGGCATCTGCCTTGCGACCACCCTGCTTTATCGCAATGCCAGCATTTCTTTGAATTATAGGGAGTTCTACCAGGCATTTGTCTGGCATTATGTTGCATTACAGCAAACATTTTCAAGTCTTCCTGTCTTTCTATCCGTCTCTTTCTATCTTTCTCTTCTTCTTTCAACTTGTCTCTTTGGTCATAGACAAAGTTAGCGATCCTGCGCAACTCCGCTATGTCTAAGGTTGTCCAGTTAGAGATGAAGCGATGGAAATGTTCTTTAATATCTAAGGTGGACTGGTCCATGAAGGCTGAAATTAAAATCCTTTGATCTTTCAGGCAGCTAAGGTCTAGATGGGCATATGCAATAGCTGCTTCTGACAGCTGGACCCAAAAAGCTTCAGGGTTTTCTTTTTCTCTTTGTGTGGTTCTTTGGAATTCAGACCAGTTTAGAGGTTTTTTGTGTATTTCCTCTAAAGCTTCTAGTAAGTTATTTTTTGCTCTTGTGTATTCATCCCAATGATTGGTATCATTGTAGTCCCAGTTAGGGCGATGTACTGGCCATGCGATGTGGGCTGGGGCTGCCTGTCCAGGGATAGTTGGTAGTTTAGCTATTTGGTCTGTTTTTTCAAATAATTTTAATAGCTCATCTTTCGTTAGAAAGATTTGTAGCAGCTGGGTCATGTCACCCCAAGATGGATTATGGCTGTCTATGATTGATTTCAGGGTTTGAATTACTGTTTGAGGATCAGCCCTGAAGGCTGGGGTATCTTTTTTCCAGATGACTAGCTCAGAGGCAGAGAAGGGAGTGTGGGTATAAATGTATTTTATTTGTCCCCTATTTGGCACTGGTTTGCTTAAAAGGGGAGCCATGAACTGTGCCTCAGTTTTTCCTTCCAGGGAATGGGTTTCAGGTCATTTGTCCTAGCCATTTCAGCCCAGCAGTACCAATAGGGTATTTGGCTGGGTTTAATGCATGTTCTAAGTGCTTTCAGGGTTTTATGATCTAAAGTACCGCTATCAGGCCAAATTTGTCTTCCTGTGTCATCTCTCAACAAAGCCCACTTTTTGCAAATTCTTTTTGTTTCTCTTTTATTCATTCCAGGCAGGACAGGCACTTGCCTTTCGTCCCAAGCCTCAAGTAATTTATCCAAGGAGCTCTCTTCCATTGCCCTCGAGCTACAACTTCCCATTTTCCCCACCTGATGTGGGGATTATTTTGGTTTAGTTGGACTACCGCCGTTAGTTTTCAGACAAAAATGGTCTGGAAAGGACTCTGGTTTCCCTACACACGGAGTATGGGCCCGTTTCTCTTAGGGAAACTCTGCTGTCAGTTTGAAGACCCCCCTAAAAAATGGGGATCTTGGAGGACCGTCTGCCCCCTAGCAGCACCGGTACGGGCCCCTCCTCACACTCTGCTGTCAGTTTTCAGATCACCCTTAAAGGTAGGGATCTGGAAGGACCTGCTCTGCTTTTTATGGCAAACTATTTCCAATTTTGTTTGCCAGCAGCCGGTACGGGCCCCTTCTAACTGCACAGGGCTTTGCTTGCGAGATGCACCAGGACTATTTTCCTGCTTTCTATTTATTTCCCAACACCAGTTCCTTTCTCAGCCCGCTCGGTTTTTCTTATGTCTTTCAGAAGGACTCACACTCCGTGATCACCCCTTGCGTTCCCAAATCCAGCCGGTCATGGCTTGTTGGAGCTAGCAGCTGGCTGGGGTGCGGCTGGCAATCACGAAGGAGGCAATCACGGAACAGGTTCTTCTGTTTCCGCAGAGAAAACCCACAATCACACACTTGGTCCACTCACACTTCCACTCTCCTACCTAGTAAGGTTAGAAATTTAAAGCGATACTGACCTGCTTTCAAGCAGCTGTTGAGCAGAAAGGCTCATGGACTCCCTTTACTACACTTATGCCTTCCGGGCTGGGTCCATGGATGTTGTCCCTGGACAAAGAAGGTCCACGCCAGCTGGGAATAGATCCGTGGACCCGGTCCGGTGGCAGGGTTGGCTGGAAAATCTTCGTGGTCGCCAATTGTAGAAAGGCTGTCAAAGTGCCTTTCTTCGAGGGTTCGAATTTTCCCGCTGGGAGAGCTCTGGCACAAGGATATGGACAACTGCTTGAAAGCTGGATCTTTTTATTTTCAGGAAGATGAGAGACAGCGTGGCTGCGTTCCTGGTGCTAGCTAGCTAACTTCAAATGCTAAGTTCCTGGGTTTTATACCTTTTTTCCCCTTTGTGTATAAATGTTCATTTAGAGTTTAATGTTTAATGTTTAGATATTAAAATCCTGTCAGAGTTTGTTTTTCGCCAGAGGGCAAACTTAGCAAGGCACGGAAAATAAACTCTGCGAGGTGGCTTGGTTGTATCATCGGTTTTTTTTCTAATCTCTTTTAGCTTTATAATGGTTTTTTTCTATTTGTTTTGTAATCTTCTATTTGTTTCCTTTGTGATTTATTTTGTAACTTTTGTCTGTTTGTTTTGCTGATTTGGCATGTCCTGTGTAAGGGTTTTCTTTTCCTTGTTTCCCTAGCTTTCTTAATTACTTGGCTTTTGTCTAAGGGGCTTCTTTCAATATCTTTTATTAAATTTCTTTTACTATGCAAGTTTGTGTTATGGCTGGCCTGATGTTCCCTTTGGGCTTTTCCTGCTTGGGTGACACCACTGTCCTCGTGAAGTTCCCTTTCCACAGTAGGATTAGCCCTCAGCCACAATGCAAAGGGATAGCCAGCTCTATTCACGAGCATCACCCTCACCCAAGATCCAACAAAGGTAGGATTAGCCCTCAGCCACAATACAAATTGCCCAAAGCCTCTTCATTGCATCTTCTCAGTTGCACCACTCCAGCAGTTCAAATTTGAACCAAACTTAGCTCAAATTCCTAGGATTTGTACATGGCCCCATGGGAGTCTGACAACAGCCAGTAGAACACGTTGCAAGAGATGCAAAGCCCAAGAGGTGGTATAAATACATCGCCACTCTCAACTCCATGTGGTCAGCTGCACCAGAACTATAAACATGTGGTTCTGTTCATCAATAAATGGACTCTCTTTCCAACCAGCCTCCATTTTGTCTCAGTGCCTTTCTCCCAGCTTGGAACTGAACCAGATGGATATTTCTTCCAACAATGTGATCGTGGATATGCTGCAACAGTCACACGTGAGGATTGGTTGTAAGTCCTCTTTTCAGTACCACTGTAATTTTGAATGGTTGCTAAAATAATGGTTAAGTCAAGGATTACCTGTATATATTTTTTCTGGTCAATGAACATGTTGCACAGTATTTGCTTCTCAACACTTAGTAAGCACAACTGCAGGGTAGTTTTGTCCTCACAGCAGCTGGCTTTTCTCATGTTATCTGATCTGATCTGTGAGATATTTTTGCACTATATAGCTGACATTTCTCTACTTTTATTTTTTCACAAGAAATTCAGGCCTGCCGACACAAAGGCTCCCTGCAGATTTGCTCCGATTGCAAAGAATGCCTGCAGGCAGCACTTAATATCCAGAGGCTTTTCATAACTCTTTGAACGCATAGGGTCACCAGATGTGTCCTCCTTTTTATCTCCATGTCCTCCATCTGGCAGGCATAGCAGATATTGTCCAGCTTTTTGGGTGTGTTTTTAATTTATTTTGGATTGTTTTCACAACAGTAGTGTTTAAAACGTGTGAGCACTGTGATCTTGTATTATCTGCTTCTTTCTTTCCCTCCTTCATCAAAACAGCTCAACAGTCTGGATTTATGTAGTTTATTTCCTGATTCCAGCAAACAGCTTCAATCCAGGTCCTTCAAAGTAGATCACATGACTCATGTTTCTATGGTGAAATTTTGAGCTTTTACTGAATTTTTTGGCCCAGATGCCAAACAGTTTGCATATCCTCCTTTCCCACCCCAATTTGTTGTTCTTTCTCACTGTCCTCCTTTGCCTGTTGACAAGGTACATGAGGTACAGCCATTGCACAGTGTCCATTATGGTGCTTAACCCCCAAAAAATAAACACAAACTTTTTTTTCCTACGGGAAACAACCAAGTTAAAGAAATGCAGAAGTTTTTACAGCCAAATGGCAAACAGATTAATTTCAGAGAATTATGAAAACCTTGGGGGAAAAAAAGTTAAGGGCCAGCATCTTGTGGCTCTTAGCCACTACTTTCTCACAATCCAGAACTCAGAAATCGGCTTTGGTGTCCTTAATTAAGCCCAAAGTACATCAACCATGTTATAGTTTAGCATAATTCATGACCCAGACCCAAGTGGTTTAATGAATAAAATTGTGGTTACAAATCATAACTTAGCATATCTGAGCCTACCCGTAATTTCCGGTTACATCATAAGGCAGAAGTCGAGAAAGACAAGCCCACAACCCCTTCCAATTTCTCCCAAACCAGGGGTGGGTAATTATGGCCCCCTTTACAACTTGTAGACTTCAATTCCCAGAATTCCTGAGCCAGAAGGAATTCTGGGAGTTGAAGTCCACAGGTCATAAAGTTACCATAGTTGCCAACTCCTACTCCAGAATATTGTCTGAGGACGAGGGCTGAGAGTGGTTCCAATAGGCCTAGCAGAGAAAGAACAAGGCTTTTTCCAGAGAAATCATTCAAGGCATTTGGGGCCAAAGGAAAAAAATATAAGCCCCTCCCTCCCATTCCAGCCATTGATAAAATCAGGAACCTGATTTTCCACCAAAGGCAAATTACCTCAACCTCTGGTGTCAAAGAGACGGATTTGAAATCTTCCGGATATCCTGCAGAGACAGGTAGGCTGTGTTGCATTAGACGATTTTCTGGAAAGCAGTTTTCCTGATTGCAAAGGGCAGTGTTAGCTTTCCCAACAAACAACATTTCCTGGTCTGACACCATTAGGCATTAATGTGCCTCTGAGTAGGTAAACATGGTATTGTTCACCTGTCCTCCGTCAGCAAAGCCACAAATTCTCCTGAAAAAACCGAGGATGGGCTGTTGACATACTTAAGCCCCAAGCATTTAGTCAGCATCGACTTGCAAAATAATGGTTTTTCATCCATGTTTTTCAGGCATTTTCATCTAATAACCAGGAAGCTAGTAACAAGCAGCAACTCTCACCAGAGTTAGAGAAGCATAAGGCAATTTCTGCTCATCGCAATGACCTCACTTAACCTAGCCTTAGAGTTGGCCACTGCATCCAGCAGCATCAGAATTCATTTGTTTAGCCTCCTTTGAGGGTGATATGCTCCTAACCTTGCTCAAAGTTTCTGTGTGAAAAATACTGTACAGAAGTATTCTCAGCCTTGCTGAGTCTTTAAGAAGAGATTGGACAACTGTTTACCTGAAATGGGATCAAGTCTCCTGCTTGAGCAGGGGCTTGAACTAGAAGATCTCCAAAGTCCCTGCCAACGTTTGTTATTCTGTTATGCTTACTATTTGTGCAGGTAGCCCTTGTTAGTGGATGCCTGGGATAGTGACCTTTGATGGGGTGATGGAAAAAAGCTCCTTTGCAACCAAACCTCCCATTTATGACCTTTGTAAAGCAAGAAAAAGCTGAAGTAAGATAGTAAGAACAGTCACTGTTTCACTTAAGAGACTATTTCAACTTAACAGACAAGTTGTTGGTCCCAATTGGAGTGGCTCAACGTGGACTACCTATAATGAATTTAAACTAGATTCAATTATCTGTTCAGCCATGGACTCCTTAGTTGATTTGAGGTCTTTCATTCTCTCAGCCGAACATGTCAGAGGGAGGAGGTGTTGTCACAAAAGTAAGCAATAGTCTAGAGACAGATTAATAACTAACTGCACTTTGACTACCATCTTGTCTTTGTTGACTCTTCTCCCATGGTTGACCCTCCTGTCACTTTAACTAATCTCAAAGGATTGGTGCTGGCAGGATAAAATTAAGACGGCTGCCCATGTAAGCCATCTGGAGCATTCAAAGGAAAAGCTGGATATAAATGCCACTATTAAATATAAATGATTAGTAAATCCCGTCTTCCTCAGCCAGCATCCAACACTTCTGAAAGGCATCAGATTAGGAGAAACTTGTCACAAAACACAAAATTAAACCAGCATTCATTAATATTGGTATTGAGACAATAGGCCAATGATATCCAGCATTTTAATCAACCAGTCAGAATAGAGCTGGAAGGGACCTTGGAAGACTTCTAATCCAATCTCTTGCTCCAACAGGAGACCCTCCTATACCATTTAAGACAAGTGATTATACGGTCTTTGTTTAACAACAACAACAAAAAACTCCAACGATGAAGCCCCTACAACTTCTGAAGGCACGCTGTTCCACTGGTTAATTGACCTTACTGTTAGGAAATTTCTCCTTAATTCCAGATTGCTTCTCTCCTTGATTAGTTTCCATCCATTGTTTCTTGTCCTGCCCTCCAGTGCTTTGGAAAATAAGTTGATCCCTTCCTCTTTGTGGCAACCTCTCTATTTTTTTCAAGCCAAGGCCAGTTTTGGTTTTTTAAATACTCTACAGCAGGGGTGTCAAACTTGTGGCCCAAAGGCTGGATGCATCACATGCTGGCCCCACGCCCACTTGGTTTAGCGAAGAGGGGAAAAGTCCCGATACGTCACATGATGCCACTGTGATGCAAGTTTGACACCTCTGCTCTACAGCAGGGGTCTTCAAACTCGACAGCTTTAAGACTTGTGGCCTTCAACTCCCAGAATTCCTCCTCCAGTCATGTTAGCTCAGGAATTCTGGGAGTTGAAGTGCACAAGTCTTAAACTTGCCAAGTTTGAAGACCCTTGCTCTACAGAGTAGGTGAAGTCAGGAAAAACAGAGGACACTGACTATTGTAAGCAACTGTGTGGCTCCAGATTCTAGAATGTCTGAGAAAACAAAAGTGAAATACTGTACATTTAATCTTTGAGGCAGTATTATTGGGAAAAGTAGAATGTGATACACTCCTCTCTCCATTACTATTTGCTTAGTGTCCGTGAATTGGATCTCAGGGATAGCTTGTATGAGTTGAAAGCATTTATCTTAATGAAACATGGAATGTGGAGGGAGGGGGAAGTAACTGCATTTTCCCCAAATCCCTTCTTTCATCCTGAGGCACAGTTCCCATTGTGCTAGAGAAGTCTTCAGGAGCTACTTTAGAACAGATGCAAAGCATAAAGATATTCTCAGAAAGGAAGCAAAAATTGCCAGCTCCTGTGATTCAGTTCCCCAGCTTTAATGTCATAATATTTTATCTTTCTTTCATATTTTCATGTACTATTGTGCTCAATCATGAACTGTGCTGACATGCCAGTGTAAAAATGATCAATCAACATGGGATGTAATCAAATTTCAATTATAGTAGAACTTTAAAGTCATCTGAATCATAATTTCTTCATAACACTTAGCTTTTTATTTTTAGTTAGCAAGGATACATTGTGAGTTCCAAATAATGCAATACTTAATTCTGTCATGTCAAGGTAGGGGAAAAGCAACCCAGTACATATTTACTCAGAAGTAAGCCTCTTTGATTTCAGTGTGATCTACTCCCAAGTAACTATGGGTAGCATTAAGGAATCAGCTTTCATTTTGTCCTTCATTTGCCACACATATTAAAACTGTCCAAGCTTCAGATTAAATTATGATTTAATGGTACATTACGGCCATGAATTGTATTTGCATCCAGCCAAAGGAGGTAATCATACTTTATGGGTCTGTTCTTGAGAAGCTCGAACAATCATATTGGTGGGGCTATTTTTTTAATGGTCATTTGGGTTTCAATTACATCTACTGAAATGGTTCATGAGCTTGGAGAAAAGTATGTTAAATATGTCTGTGGAGATTCTCAGTCATCCAGGTCATGATTGTCCCAAAGGTGCTTTTCAAGAGGCAACTGGATTTACTGGTTTTTTTTGGACGACGTTTCGACGTTTCGTTTCTCATCCAAGAAGCTTCTTCAGCTCTGACTGAAGAAATGAAAGGGTTTATATTCCTTCCAGACAGCCAGTCATTTCCATTCTTTTAGAATGTTAACTTATTTAAATTTAACTTGTTAAATATGGTTATGGCAATCATATCAAGGATTTTAAGAGTGAAAGTGGAATCAGTTTGCCTGAGACTTCCAGTTCCTATCCCCCCTCTGAAATTCCCTCCAAAACATTAAAAGAGCTAAATGTCACTTGGTACCTCCAGCCTCACTTGATATCTCCAGCCTCCAGATGTTCAGAAGGGCAAGATATAGCCCTCAATTCTTAGAAAACTGCCCAGTCTTGTAGGAAACCAAACTGCTATTATGACTTATGTTGCACACAAATGATCAAAAGTCTTGCGAGCCATATAACAGAGTTTGGGGATCAGTTGTCTTTCGATTGTCTTTTTCCCTTTAAATTAGGAAGTGAGGTGTTTTAGAGTTCATCCCACCACTATGGTACTTGCTAGCTAGCTCATCACCATTTATGATTAGATCTGAGGTCTACAGTCGGGGTCCCCAAACTTGGCAACTTTAAGATTTATGGACTTCAACTCCCCGAATTCTGGCTATGCTGGCTGAGGAATTCTGGGAGTTGAAGTCCACAAGTCTTAAGGTTGCCAAGTTTGGAGACCTCTGGTCTACAGTCTACAGTCAAGGAATATAATACAAATTAAGCACAATAAATTCAGTCTCAGATAACCAAGAAAGGATTATGAGCCAGTCCAAGGGGTCAAGAGTTTAAGTTTCTTATATAAGCTAAAGATGACAACACATCAGACATAGAAAATCAGATGATTATTTCTAAATCCCACATAAGACTTAAGTACTATTAAGTCTTACATAAAACTGTTTTTAGTTAAGCCAGGTATTTGATAGGGGATCTCAGTGAACATCTTTCCTCTGCTCTCCATCCTACCCCTGGAGTCCAAAGGCTTGGAAGTGATATGCCATCATCTTATTATTCTAGCTGTTCTGATGTTCCTTATCACCTCACCTGATTCCTAACTTGTTTTTTGTTAGGAATTGTTAAGCCTGGGTTCCCCAACCAGGGTTAGGTAGACAAGCAAAACAGAATGTGCAGCGTTAGTCAGATAGGCACACAGATAAATGAGTGAGCTAAGCTTGTATGTTTATTAACATACAGTAAAAATAACAGGTACGCTTGTGCTATCAAGAATATATTTTATTCCAGTATAAGTTTATAGCATAGTCAAAAACAGTCCAATATTCATTTACCATGTAGTCAGTCCATTCAGGGATATTCAGTTAGCAAAGTCCATGTAGAATATCCTATTGTCAGTTCTCATAAATCAGTCCGTTGTTATCTCTCCCGTTCGAGCAATGCAGTCTTGATTCCAAGCAGTAATCAGGGATCATCAAAGCCAGAGAGAGAGAGCGAGCAAGCTGTAGCCTTGCTACTTTTATATGGTTTTCATAACCACACCCACAATTGCTATTTTACAGTTAAAGCTGCATACACTAACTATGATTCATGGTTATGATTTCACCTAAACCAGTTAGGGTGAACAATGTTATCCCTAACAGGAATGTAAGTTACCTAACAGTTGGGTTGGAAAATATATAAACCAAGATAGACATTTTAATACTGTCTCTTTAAGGGAATGCTAAAATGGTAATTGGGTGTGGTTCCTCAAACAGCCATAAGATGGAGCCAGAAACCTGGGTTGTTCTGTTCTGTTCTGGAGAGGGTTGCCATTCCTGCACTTCCCTATTGACTGTTGCTGATCATTGTTAGTCTTGGATTTGATGTGAGTCCTCTTACTGAACTGTTTTTGATAGTGGACTTTGTTATTGCATTATCCATAGACTGAAAACTGACTGCTTTAACCGTGGATGACTTGGACTGCTTGTTGGACTTTGTTAAAACATTTATTGGAAGTAAACCCTACATTTTTACTATAGAGTGTATCTGTGTGCTGGTTGTGTGTTATTCTTCACCACTCTCACTACATCTCCCTGTGTGCACCCATTCTCCTAATGGGGAATTACCTCAACAGTGTTTCCTAAAGACACTTGGTGTCTCCATGGTTCAGCTGGAACTGCTTCTTCAGATTAGTCTGGGTCCTGGGCCTTGATACTAACTGGTATTTGTTGACTGTCCTTAAAGGCCTAAAACCTTACGACTCTGGAAAGCTGTTTAACATTCCACAGATCCACTTTTAAGCAGAAATGACTGGAATTGGCTTCATGCCAAACATAGATCTAGAATAGTGTCTGTTACATCTGAAGTATCTCACCTGATATATAAGCTAATCAGCTATGTTTATTTGTTGATTTTTTAAAAAAATTAAGTTACTGACTGGGGAGGACATGGGGAATGGCCTTGAAAGACAGGAGGAAGAACCACTATCAAGGCAATATTCAGATGAAAGGGGCTTTGAGCCCAGACCAAAAAAGTAACTTGAGAAAACATCTCAAACAGATCCCTCTCTAGTTCACACTGAAATGGAAGCATTTTCAGATTTTACTGCTATACATGTTACAATAAAAGTAGTCCTGGTTTATATGGCATTGATTTGCTAGTCTGGTCTACCTTATTGGACCAACCCTGATCTTCAAATATTAAAATATACTAGAGAACCCATTTTCATTATCCTGTCATTCTTCCTCCTGATGTATCTGGATTCACAAGCCATTCCTGCTGTGAAAATAAATGTAAAACAGGTAAGAGCAAATGCCAATTTTTTAAGCTCAAATCCAGAGAGAAAAGTGCTGAAGGCAGAACAAAAGAGCACCAAATGTTTTTATCTAATGTTTCACTCTTTCTAAATGCCACATTGTGGTTGATTACAACATTCAAGAAATTGTTTAGGCCTCTCCTGCCCTTCTTTTTCAACTATGATAAATGGTCCAACAATGTGTTGATAGTATAATGGTAGAGTTGCATGCCTGGAAGAACTGAAATGCCATACATAATATAGCTTCCCGAGTTACTCATTTTCCTAACCAGCCTTAATTGAGATGACATGAGAAGAATTCAGGTAAATCACAGTTAACGGGGAGTGGATTCCAGAATCCCATAGTTAATTTGAACTTTACTGAAAATTCTGGGAATTGAAGTATGCTTTTTTGAAGGAACCCCAAGTTGAAGTAGAATGTTTAAGGAATAGCAAAACCCCTGGAACATTCCTGAATGTGGATTTTGCCTGCAGTTGTGAATCTGGAAATGCATTGTAGTGAAGTCACTGGGATTTATTCTGAAAAAAAAATAAATCAATTCTCATTGTGGCTCTTGTCCCAACTGTAAAATGTAATTAACAGGATTTACATCCTGTTTTGTTTCCCTTCAGCCCTCGGATAGATTACAGACTATCATGAAAACACAATCAATTTGACAATAGATAACTTTTTAAAGATTATTCTAATTATCTTGCCATGGTGGCACAGTGATTAGAATGCAGTACTACAGCCTACTTTTGCTGATTGCCTGCAATTTGGTAGTTCAAATCTCACCAGCCTTAAGGTTGACTCAGCTTCCATCCTTATGAGGTCAAGAAAATGAGGACCCAAGTTGCTGGGGGCAATATGCTGACTCTGTAAACTGCTTAGAGAGGACTGTAAAGCACTTCAAGCAGTATATACGTTTAAGAGCCTTATAGCTAAGTGTGGGGTGCTCACATTGCAGCACTTGTCAAAAGGGTCCAGCAGAGATTATACAACCTGAGATTTCTCAGAAAACAACAACAGAATGAAAATTGCTGGTTATTTTCTACCACTGCACCATAGAGAGTATCTTAACTTACTGCACCTCTGTATGGTTTGCCAATTGCACAGTGGAAGATAGGAAAGCACTCCAGAGGGTTAATGTCAATTGCCCAGAAGATCATTGGTTGCCCTCTCCCTTCTTTGGAAGAGCTTTATAGCTCCTGCTGCCTTAAGAAAGTTCAAAACATTCTCAAAGATCCATCTCATACTGGGAACCCCTTTTTTTTTTTTAACTATTACCATCTGGTAATACCATAAGGACAAATAGGCTGAAAAACAGCTTCTATCCCAGGGTAGTAGCTCTTTTGAATTCTGTTGTATAGTGCAGTGTTGGTGCAGTGTCGGAGGTTTCAATTTAATGTGAAGGATGTGTGTTTGTGTTTATTTTCATGGTTATGATGTGCACTGAAGATGGTGTTTGATTTCATTGTATGAGGTGCAGTGACAATAAACTAAACCATAAACAATTTTATATGCACATGCATATAATTTATTAAAAAGCACTGATGTCTTTCTTTCCAGGGAAAAGTTCTGTAACCACTGCAATTAAGGGCAGAAGTCCTGTGCTTTATTTCAAAAGTGTATCAGACAAATAAAAAAGATGAAGGGTGGTAACTTCAATAGTTTATTTTTATTTTTTTTAATTTTTACTATCCGTTCTGTGGGCATGGTTTGATGGGCGTGGCTTCGTGGCCACGGCAGGGGAAGGATACTGCAAAATCCCCATTTCCTCCCCACCCCACTAACCTACTTTCCAGCTCCGTTCTCCTGTGCAGGGCAACAAAAGAAGACCCAGCCGATCAGCTGGGACTGGGGAGACACAGAATAGATGGGAGTGAGACCAGTCAGAGGTGGTATTTGCCGGTTCTCCGAACTACTCAAAATTTCCACTACCAGTTCTCCAGAACTGGTCACAACCTGCTGAATACCACCTCTGGTCAGGCTATAAAAAAGATATTGAGACTTTGAAAAAAGTTCAGAGAAGAGCAACTAAGATGATCAAAGGCCTGAAGACTAAAATAGATGGAAGAACAGCTGCAGGATTTGGGTTTGGCTAGTCTAAAGAAAAGAAGAATTAAAGGTGACATGATTGCAATATTCCAATATTTGAGGGGCTGTCCCAAAGAAGAGGAGGTGAAACTATTCTCCAAAACACCAGAGGGCAGGACAAGAAACAATGGTTGGAAACTAATCAAAGAGAGAAGCAAACTGGAAATCAGGAGAAATTTCCTCAATAGTGAGAACAGTTAACTCGTGGAATAGCCTGTTTTCAGAAGTTATAGGTGCTCCATCACTGGAGGTTTTTAAGAAGAGACTGGACAGCCACTTGTCTGAAATGGTATAGTTTCCTGCTTGAGCCAGGGGCTGGACTAGAAGACCTCCAAGGTCCCCTCCAGCTCTATTTTATTCTGTATTTATATTATACTACATATCTATTACAGTCTATAATGATACAACGAACAGACGTTCATTAGCTCGAGTTTATTCACTGAACTCAGACTTCACGTTTAGGATCGGAACAGGAGAAAAAGGTGTGGTCGCGGCCTACCAAATCGTCCCCCCCAAAGGCAAGCAAACAACCCCAGGTGATGTGAAAGCAGCCCCGACCAATCGCAGAAGTTGCAAACCGAAACGGCTTGTGAAATACCGGGGAGCAAAAGAGGCTTCCCGACCTCGTGGTATTCCACACACACAGACACACACACCCCAGCCCACCCCGCCGGTCCCGCCATGAAGCGGGTCGAGCAGAGCGCCGTACCCTCCCTCCTTCGACCAGTTGCTCCCGCATCTCGACGCTTGAAATCCCGAGCCGGGCCAGGCCTCATCCCGTCTCGCGCGGCACGCACGTCATCCCCGACGCGGAGCTTACGGGACGCCCAGCTCCGGCGAACACCTGGAAGGAGGTCACCAAGCTCCTCCCTTCCAGCCTCCTGGGCAAGCGATCCCCGACGCGGGTAGCCACCGGAGCGGAGGAAGAGGGAGGCTTCGGGCCTGGCTGAGGTGCCAGGGAGAAGGCGTCGTTCTCCGCTCGGATCCGAAGATCCTGGTCTTCCGAACCGGCCCGAAAACTCCGGCGCGACTCAGCATGGCTTTTGGAAAGAGTCAGAAGGATGCCTTCGGCACCCCCGTGGGCCACCTGATCGGTAAGCGGCGCCTGCCGGGCAAGCTCCTTCCCTTCAGGTTCAGATGAACAGAGTTGGAAGGGACCTTGTGGGTCATCTAGTCCAACCCGCCCGCCCAGCCGTCTTTCTGAATTGAGCGGCCGGATCGCGAACTTCTGATCTCGTGATATATTGGGTTCCTGGCATTTTCCACCTACAATTGGACCAGAAGGCGTGTGAGGCTCTTGAATTTGTGTATTCAAGGGGTTGTGGGGAGAAGCGCCGAAGCCGTAACCTGGATTCCGGGGAGGGGGGGGGGAGGAGGCGCTCCTTTCTGGTAACTCAAGGTAACATCTCCAAACTGTTATCCTCTGCCCGCTGATTGTTATGCGTTGTTAATAGAAACGCGAATGGCAACCTATTGTTATAGGGGTACTTGAACTTTTGATGAGCTTGAAAAACTGAACAAAGGAAGATATTTGATATTCATATGTTACATTTTTATAAGATTACTTGCAGGAAACTTTAATCAGCCACTGAGGATCAGAACTCTCCAAAGTGCCTCATATTTGCTTTGGAACTTTGCATATTTTAACAACAGGTATATCCAAAAGAGGCAACCCATAGCACCTGCTGAAGCATCCTCTTCCAAGGTGAAAATGTGAATAAAGGCATTGATGCAGTACTGGTGCTCCTGCATTTTTCAGGTCAATGGGCAAACTTCCAATGGGCAAACTTGATTAAGATTGTTGATGATTAAGGCTCAGTCGCATGTGAGGGCTTCAGGCTTATTTTATCTTGGATGTATCCTTGTTGTTGCCCTACGGTTCCTTCAACTGCATTGGAAAATATATTTGAGCCAGAACACCATGTTGAAACTCCACCAAATGCAATCTGATACTATAAGCTGAATTTCCTACATTTAAAAGTTGGCTGAGAGAGATGTGGTTGTTTTTTTCCAAGTAGTCTTTGGTTTATGACCACAGGTGAGCAACAAATTTTTGTTGCTGAGACAGATGTTAAGTGAATTTTGCTCCATTTTATGATATTTTTGCCACAGCTGTTAAATAAATCACTGCAGGTAGGTTCGTGACAAGTTGTTCAGCGAATCTGGCTTCCCCATTGACTTTGCTTGTCAGAAGTCACAAAAGGGGATCACATGATCCCGGGACATTGCGACCATCATAAATATGAATCAGTTCCCCAGCATCTGAATTTTAACCACGGGGATGCTGCAATGGTCACAAGTGTAAAAAAAGGTCATAAGTCACGTTTTTCAGTATCATTGTAACATCGAATAGTGAACTTTGAAAAGTGAATAGTGAATGAACTGTTTTAGGTTGAGTAGTACCTGTATTAGATTTATATTTGGCCATTCTCCCATTTTGGAAAAGTTGTCTCCTAAGACTAAATGTCCTATTTTGATTGTTTAAAACAGAGGTCTCCAACCTTGGCAACTTTAAGACTTGTGGACTTCAACTCCCAGAATTCTGGGAATTGAAGTCCACAAGTCTTAAAGTTGCCAAGATTGGAGACCTCTGGTCTAAAATAACAGTTTATTCCTAATTGCCTAGCTTTTTAACTGTGAGCCCAATCTTTCCCTTAACAGCGAAAGCTACTTTTGGAGCCTTGCAGACAGAAGAATGGGGTCAGTTCATGCATATTTGTGACCTTGTCAACACCACTGAGGAAGGGTAAGTTGCTTCATGTTCTTTAAAAAGATAACTATTTGTTCTTTAGCTATGAGATCAGAGAATGGCAGTGCTTCTTCGTGAATTTGTATCATTTTGCTCTTCAGCAGTTGGGAAAACTTAATGTTTGGGGGAAAGCATGTCCAGAGTGGTGGATGCAAATGTTTTACTTTGTTTGGTTTTTGGGGGGCTTTTGTAGAATTTGAGGCTAAGAAGTATAACATGGTAGCCCTTCAGGTTTGAAAAAGACACTCTGTTTTGCAAATGTCTATGGAGATTCTAAGTCATGGTTGTCCCAAAGGTGCTTTTTTCAAGAAGCAACTGGACTTTCTGGTTTTTCTTTGAAGACGTTTTGCCTCTCATCCAAGAAGCTTCTTCAGCTCTTCCCCAGCATCCAGTCAGAGCTGAAGAAGCTTCTTGGATGAGAAGCATAACGTCTTCAAAGAAAAACCAGAAAGTCCAGTTGCCTCTTGAAAAAAGCACCTTTGGGATGCTGTTTTGCAGTTCATCTGTATATATGGAGATGGCTCTGCAGTTCCATTCTAGAAGCACGGAATCTAGTGCAGTGGGGGCACGGGAAAGTTCATTGTTGTGGTAACTGTGGGTGGTATTCTTTGATGCCACTCACAATTTTCTTTCAATTTTTGGTGGCATGTGTCTTCAAAGCTGGTGAAGGCTTCATAGCAGAAAGCTTGCCAACGGGTTCTGAAAGCAGCTGCAGCTTCTTGTTCTCTTAGCTGGAAGTCACAATGGTGTGAGGTTTCTTTCACCATTTCTTCGTATGATTAACCTCGAGATCTCTTCCCAAACTTGGAGATCTCTTCCCAGACTCCAGTATACAGTGGAGAAACTGGAGAGGCATACAGCAATCATCTGTTCCGATGACGTGTCCCACTATCACATCTGGGGCTCTGATAAATAGAGACTCAATGCTGGTGGACTCTACATATCCAAGATCTTCAGGTTGGAAACATGGTCTTGCCAACAAATATCAAAGATAGAGCAGAGAGCACACATGTAAAATTTAATCAGTTGTTTGATGTGTCTTCAGTACAGAGTCCTGGATTCACATCCATATAGGAGGGAAGATATAACCTGGACTCTGCAGACTTCTGGCTTTGTGGAGATATGGGTGTTGTGTTGATTGAGCACTCTAGTACACTGCCATCCCAGCACTGACTGGCCTTGCTGATCCCTAAGTCAGTTTTGTATCCATAGACCCATCACTCGAGATGATACTTCCCAGGTATTTGAAGCTATTTTCCTTTTTCAACTGGGTATCAATCAAGAGTGGTTTGTAGTTCTTTGGACTTTGGACTTGGCCCCTGCTGGCAAAATACTTCACTTTTGTTCAGGCTGATAGGCAAGGCCAAAGGCATAGCAGCTTCTAGAATTGTATTGATTTATTTATTAAATGTTATTAATGATTTTAAAAAATGAAAGAAGTAAAATAAATATGCCAAACCTTTCAGGAGGTTTCCCCACCACCACCAAAACCAAAAGTTCCTGAAAACAAAGCATTCACAATTGGGAAGAGATTTGCTGGAGTAGGAAAAAAAATCCACCAGTCAGACCATGTGAAATTTGTGGTTTATCTGTTTCTGTTTTATATTAAGTTGTGGGGACTTCTGCATCTGTTGCAATGTATGCCAAGAGTTGCCAAGTTTCACCTAGTCTCTGTAGCTTGTCTTTGAATATTACTACACTCTTTTGAATAATAGTAAAAATGGGGCTTGATTGGCATAAGACCCAAGCAAAAGTTTCTTTCCATGCTGTGAAGTCTTCACCTTGACATTTAAAAAAACATAATCACAGACAGCAAGAAAGGATTGGATTGAAAATTGGTATCGTTACGTGTTTTAATGTTGTGATGACTGTTGCCTCATGAGTTTGAATTTGAATGTGAATTGTCCCAGTGTCTCTGGAAAAGAATATAAATGCTAATAAATAAATAGATAATAAACAAGACAAATTGAACGTATTAGGCAATCCTAGCTTCCTGGTAGATGTATTTGCATCCTGCCTCCTGTGAAAACTCATATTTGTTGTGCACATGTTCAATAAATGTGTCTGTAAATTAATGACAGTGTATACTTTGAAAACATGGTAAGTAAAGCAGTTCTGTAATAGATTTATAGTGGAGTGTCCATCTGCTGGCTGGGGAATTCTGGGAGTTGAAACCCACAAGTCTTAAAATTGCCAAGATTGGACATCCCTGATTAATAGGATTGTGCAAGGTCGGCTAATGCCTTCACTGTTTTTTAGCATTAGAATAGATGTGAGCAATAGGAACTATTCTTACTCCTGAATAAAAAGGTCAAGATCAAGGTTTCCCCTGTCCGGTCATGTCTGACTCTAGGAGATAGTGTTCATCTCTGTTTCTTAGCCGAGGAAGCCAGCATTGTCCAAAAACATTTCCATGGTCATGTGGTCAGCTTGACTATATGTTAATATAGTGCAGTGGCTCATGTGGTTAGGGTCCACATGTAGTTAGCATTGTGGATGCTGGGTCCACAATTTGCAGTAGCAAATTGTTCAAAGCTTGAGTGCTGCTGTGTGTCAGGATGAACCCTCGTTATTCGCTCCAACTCCTCCTCTCCTAGCAGTTCGGAAGCATGCAAACAAGAATAGAATAGAATAACAGAGGTGGAAGGGACCTTGTAGGGCATTTAGTTCAACTCCCTGCTCAAGCAGGAGACCCGACCATTTCTGACAGATGGCTGTCCAGTCTCTTCTTGAAAGCTTCTAGTGATGAAGCACCCACAACTACCAAGGGCAAGCTGTTCCATTGGCTGATTGCTCTTAGTGTCAGAAAATTTCTCCTTATTTCTAGGTTGAATCTTTCCTTGATCAGCTACCAGCCATTATTCCTTGTCTGGCCTTTAGGTGCCTTGGAAAATAGCTTGACCCCTTCCTCTCTGTGGCAGCCCCTCAAATATTGGAAGACTGCTATCATGTCTCCCCTGGTCCTTCTCTTCACCATGCCCAGTTCCTACCCATGCCCAGTTCTTTATATATTTTCGCCTCCAGCCCCCTAATCATCTTTGTTGCTCTTCTCTGCACTCTTTCTAGAGTTTCAACATCTTTTTAGTGTGGTGACCAAAACTGGATGCAGTACTCTAGCTGTGATGTTTACTAAGGCTTTATGGAGTGGTAATAGCACCTCACATAATCTTGATTGAATTCCTATGTTCATACAATTTAGGATTACATTGGCTATTTTGGCTGCTGCCACACACTGCTGGCTCACATTTAATTGATTGTCCACTAAGACTCCAAGATCCCTCTCTCAGTTACTGCGATTAAGCCAGGTTTCACCCAGTCTATATGTGTACTTTTGTTTTTTCTTGCCTAGGTGTAAGACTTTACTTTTCTCAACATTGAATTTCATTTTGTTAGATAGGGTCCAGTGTTCAAGTCTGTCAGTAGCCATCTCAATCTTGAGCCTATCATCTAGGGCCATGATGGCGAACCTATGGCACGTGTGTTGCAGGCAAACTTACCTCACTGTGCATATGCACACCTCACAGCTGATTTTCGGCCGGTTTAAGGCCTTTTTGAGGCTTGAGGAAGGCTTCTTCAGGCTTCTACAAGCTCTGTAGGCTGAAATCTAGCCCTGTTTCATCACTTCCTGTTTTTCCAAAAATGCTGGAAGTGACTAAACAGGGCTAGATTTTGGCCTACAAAGCTTGAAGAAGCTCCTCAAGCTTTTAGGAGGCCAAAAAAGACCTCAAATCGGCCGAAAATCACCTGTGAGGCACAGTGCAGGTAAGGGAGTGGGGTGGGGATTGCACATGCATGTGTCGGAGCGTGGGGGGGGGGCATACATTGTCTTCTCGGTGCTGGTATGCAAGCACAAGCGTGCAAGCACACGCACAATTTTTGGCACAGAAGCCCAAAAAGGTTAGCCACCACTGATCTAGGGTGTTGGCTGTTTCTGCCAGCTTAATATCATCTACAAATTTAATGAGTTCCCCTTCTATTCATCTACGTTGTTTATGAAGATATTGAAGAGTACTGAGCCTAAGATGGAACCTTGTGGTACCCCACTGCTTCCTTCCTTCCGTGTAGACATAGTACCATTAAGGACTACTAGTTGAGTACGGGTTTGTCATCCGTTTGGTAGTGATGCTATCTATCCCACTTTTTTCTAGCTTACCAGGAAGTAGGTTGTGGTCTATAAATAAATAAATAGATACCACTTTGGTAGGCTCATTAACAGGGAGATGAAAGGAGCCCCCAATTGCAAACCAGCAAAAATGTTGCAATTAACAATTACATGACCATGAGATAATAAAAGTGAGCCAGTTGCAAAGCATCTGAATTGCAATTATGTGATTGTGGGGATGGGTAACAGTTGTAAGTTCAAATTTAGGTTATAACTATCTTTTACTGAAGATGTTGCTAATTCAAATAATCTTTGAGCGAAATGTCATAAGTCAGGGACCATCTTTAAGTACATTGGTGTCCTGCCCTCAAAAAAAGTGCAGAAAAATCCATTATCCACAGAGCAATCCCAAGGTGTATCTTTGCCTGAGAAAGAGTGTTTGCTCTGCAAACAAACTGTGACTAATTAACACCTTTGCCAATGCTCTGTCCATAAGCTGTATTTCCAGGAAATCTCTGAAGCAGCAATTACAGGGCATCTAGCAGAAAACATCCTATTTGAGGTGTGTAACTTTGCAAAGAAGCAGCATGCTGCTTTCAGTATGTAATTCTATATCCTAAGGCTTGTTGTTTAAGAACAAATTGACTTTTTTAAATTGTACCATGACTTTTTAATGGGTTTTATGGGTGGGTCAGATTCTGTATTCAAAAGAGTTCTACTAATATTCAAAACACTCCCAAGTATGCACCCTATTTGCTAACTACTGCTATGTAGGGTAGCATACCCTGATTTGCTTGAAGTGACAGTACCTCTTCTGCCAACATGCAAAAAAAGTTCAACCTTCTTCACATAACACAAGGATAGAGGCAAATAATGCAACTTGTCCCCACAGCAGATGCCATATTGTCATTAAAGCACAGAATTGCACTATTTGCATGATAATATGACACCACCGATCTGTTATGATGACTTGTAATGGAGATGACTGCTTCAATGGGAAACTGTCATGAAAGTGCTGAACTACAGTTACTAACATTTCTTATTATTAGCCATGATTGTTGAAGACTACTGGGAACGGTAGTTCAGCAATTCTGGAAGTCCAGAAATGTGTAGACATAGTTCAATGTATGAAGTAAGTAGTATACTCAACATAGAATCTTGGATGAATTTTGGGGGGCTACATATCTGGGCCTTTGCATAATTTTTCCTTGTAACTTCCCTTTTCATGCAGAGATAGATACTGTGGTATCTCTTGGCTGCTTCCTCTTAGGAGAGAAAAAGGTTTAAGCTTAGTCTTCTCTAACTAGATGAGTTGGGCTATATGGATAGTCCTTGCTTAACAATCAGTTTCTTTAAGAAGGTTTGCAGTTATGTCCACAGAATAGGGATCTTATGACCCATAAAAGACCTCTGGCTGCTGTAAATAGTTACACCATATGCTCCTTGCGTTCATGTGGCTGCATGTTGGGCAAGTCAGCTTTGCAGCCCATTGTGGCATTCCTCAGCCATATGACCACAATTCCAGCTAAAAATGCCCATTCAAATGAATGGGTTTATTAATAACTGCCGCATTCACTTAACAATTACTATATTTACTTAAGAACTACCATTAAAAAAGGCCTGGAAATTACTTTGTCATGTCGAAGCCTTAACTTATGACTGTAACGATTTATGATGGTAATTCTAGGTTGTTACAATTATAATTCAAGGATTACATGTAGTTCCTATATCTTTAACCAGCATGCAAACAAAGAGTGTTACATAGGGATAGCCACCTACCTGAAAATGGTATAGGGCCCTGATGGCAAACCTATGGCACGTGTGCCACAGGTGGCATGCAGAGCCATTTGTGTAGGCGAGCCCCAGGCAAACTTACCTCACTGCACATATGCGTACCTTCCAGCTGATTTTCGGCCTGTTTGAGGCCTTTTACAGCCTTGCAGAGGCTTGAGGAAAGCCTCTGAAGCCTTTGTAAGCCAAAAACCATTTTGTCACTTCCTGTATTTCCAGAAATATTGGAAGTGATGAAATGGGCCCATTTTTTGGCCTACAATGGCTGCAGAGGCTTCCCTCGAGCATCTGGGAAGCTGAAAAAGACATCAAATGGGCTGAAAATCAGCTGGAAGGTGCAGTGCAGGTAAGGGCGTGGCGGGGGAATCGCAAAGGCATGCACAGGGGGCAGGGGGCCTCATTCATTGCCTTCTGGATGCTGGCACACACACGCAAGTGTGCACATAATTTTGGGCACAGGAGCCCAAAATGTTTAGCCACCACTGGTATAGGATGTCCTGCTTTTGCAGGGGGTTGGACTAGGAGACCTCCAAGGCCCCTTCCAGCTCTGTTCTGATTGACTGATTTGACAGTTCCATATATTTTGAAGACAGCAGTCTATGAAAATCATTGCTTTAAAGAGCAATTTTTGCTCAAAGCAGAATTGGAATAAAATAAGCTTTATCTCTTACTGTTTGCTCCCAATACATTATATTGCTCCTGATACAGGCTGATCTTTACATGTACTTAGAAGAGTTACTTATTGCTAATCCTGGGTTTATTTTTCTGGGATGGGTTTTGTGTATTTTGGTAGGGATTAGTCTCTGAACTCGAGCCATGGCCTTTTATTTGTACTTTAGCAGTAGAACCTGTTCTTCCTTTTGAAAGTGTTTCCTGGATGGCTTACAAAAATAATAATAATAAAGTAAACCAGCAACAAACCAAATCAACAAAAAACAGCAACTCATTGTTACAACAGTATAACCCAGCCAAAGGCAATAGCACTGTTACTGCTGTCCGTGCTGCTGCCTGTGGGCTTATCCTCAAAAAAATTTCCAACCACGCAAAGGAAATTGGCACATTGTTTTGAAAGATATCTCACTTTAATTTGATTTATTAAATTCATCATAGTTGCCCACTCTATTAGATTCTGGGTGGCTTACAAAACCCAGAAAGAATAGATTAAAAACAGTAAAAACATACACAGGAGGCAGCCCATATCAAAATGCTAGGCCATGTAGATATGATGGGCCCTCCACAAATACATCAACTAAACATGTTAATCTCAGATAATTGCTAGTTTTTAAAGTCCTTTCAGAACCCCAAGAGAGTGGGTGCCATTCATATCTCTGAGAGATGCTTTGCAGAGGGCAAGCATTGTGGCCAGAGAAGGCATGCTTCCTCTATCCTATAAGGTGACAATCTTTAATAGAGGGGACCTACAGTCAGAGGTGGTATTCAGCAGGTTCTGACCAGTTCTGGAGAACCAGTAGCGGAAATTTTGAGTAGTTCAGAGAACCAGCAAATCCCACCTCTGACTGGCCCCCCTCCCCATCTATTCTCTACCTCATGAGTCCCAGCTGATTGGCTGGATCTTCTTTTGTTGCCCTGCACAGGAGAACGGAGCTGGAAAGCAGGTTAGTGGAGTGGGGAGGGAATGGAGATTTTACAGTATCTTTCCCTGCCACGGCCACCAAGCCACGTCATGCCACATCACGCCCATAGAACCGGTAGTAAAAAAATTTGAATCCCACCGCTACCTACAGTGTAACCATTCTTTGTAAATGTATCAGGAAACATCATGAAGATATAGACAATTGCTCGGATAACCAGGCTGTACTCCACAAAAACCTTTATGTTATTCCCCCAAAACAGCCTTTACATCTTCAGCTTGGGGAAATATACAGTATTTCCACTCCTCCTTTCCTAACTATACCGATACTAAGATTGATGGGAGCTGCCAGTCAAAATACCTGGAGGGAACAAATTTGAGGGAGAATACCCTAGAGGTGAGGTGAATTTTTGTTTGCTTGTTTGTTCAACTTTCAGTGAGCAGAAGAAATGAAAAAGAAACAACATTTTGGGTTTTTGTTCCCCTGGAAACTTGCTGACTTTCTTTGGGTCTGCATAACAACTGACATCTGTGGACTTAACCTAAAGAGAAGCCATGTTCACAGGGGGAAAATAGGATTGTATGAGTTTTGCTTTGGTTTATGTGTCTCTCAGTGAGAATAGCCAGTGTTCAGCAGCCCTCCAGCCCATGTCCAGTTCAGCATTTGAAACAATGTCAGTAAGGACTGGTCATTTAACAGTTGGTATCATTATCCTTAAATTGAGATGAGCAACAAAGATAATCACCGTTAAGCTTAGAGTCATCATGTGCATGTGAATATGCCAGTTTAGAAAGCATTAAAAAGCCAAATGTTCTCTTGCCACAGAGAAATTTCATCCCAGAGAGGAGGGCGGGGGGAGGCTCTAAAGTCATGCTTTTCCTTTTGTATTTATGCCGTCAGAAAAGGCCACATAAGGCTTCATGCAGCCACCTTTCAAAAGTAAGCAGGACCTGAATTTGAAGTCCATTGTTGATGCCTTAAGTTTCTGGAAAGCTTAATCAGGCCATTACACCTAAAAATGCAACATAGTCCCTCAAATGAACTAGTATGGCATAATGGATAAAATATTGGATTAAGAATAGGGACACCCAGGTCTGAGTTTCTAATCTCAGTCATGGAAACTGTTTCTCAGCCCATTCTACCTCATAGGAGTGTTGTTTTATGCTTTATTGTTGCTGGAAAATAGGACTGGTTTGTGTGTGTATGTGTTTGTACACACACATACACATGTACAAGTTACAGGAAAGGATATGAAGTAAAGAATATGTAGATAGAAGCAGGCTGGATTTTCAGTAATTAAAGACTTTGGAGGCTAATAGAAGTGGGAGTAGATTCAGAATCTATCTTGGTGTCATAGTGAATATATTGCTTTGTTTTTATTCTCTCTCATATTCATGATGATTATTTTCCATGCCTCTGGGAAAGATATCTTACAACACTGACTATTAGGCATACTACAACATTTGGGGCTGATTGGAGTTGGAATTCAATATTTTGATTAGTCTATAGGATGCCTACTTCTACTGTAGACATAAACAGTACACTAAGTTTGGGAAACCATTTCAGCAAAGCTTGTGTGGTGTCCCCAATGGCTGGTTATCCAACCTTCGGTCATAGGGATGCTCTGAAGTCAACTATAAATTAACATTTACCAAATATAAATTATCTCGGACATCAGATCATGCAGATGTTGGAAACTAACCATCTATTGTACAAACTTCTGAAATGGAATGAGAAATTTTATTTTTTGGCAGGACATAGTATATGTCGGATGGGCATCTATGGCAATTTTATGACCTATGGACTTTAACTCCCAGAATTCCCTAGCCAGATTGGGAATTCTAGGAGTTGAAACCCATAAGTCATAAAGTTGCCATGGCTGCCCATCTCTAGTGTATGTACTCTTAACACACAACTCATCTTTGTCACTGAAGTGGCTACCTTGCTTTATTCCCATTTTGATTTAATTTTTCTCTTAGGGAGTTTTTCATTTCAGCAATCTTGATTCCCTATATTCAGCTAACATTATAAGAGAAATAATATATATGTAGACTTTTAATGATCAGTATGTTTTCTGGTTTTATTTCTTCTAACCACAGACCCAAGGAAGCAGTGAGAGCACTTAGGAAAAGGCTTTCCAAAAACTGTAATCATGTGGAGATTCATCTTACCTTGTCTGTAAGTACAACACGTTTGGTCCTCATAAAATATTTGCACAACACAGGACAGAATTTGTTGCGAATTTTCCAAATATGTTTTGCTGGAATATTAGCACAGTTTTCTGAGGCATCAAAAGTCAGTTGCATGGATCAGAAATTGCCACTTTTGAATCAAATTTACAAAATATCATTTGGATCCCCTTTACTTTGATAGGCAGGGAACTGCTCCTCACATTAAGAGTAGTAGAATTGCTTTGTATATCTCACTTGCTTTTCAGACAAATAGTAAGGGAAGGAAAACTAAAGCAGAACACACTCTGACAATTTTAGGTTCTGGCACTGTAGCCTGGAAATTAATTTAGAACCCCCGGTTCTATTTACTTGTTAGTTTTACAGTCTGCTAGTTCTCCAAGAGCTCAAGACTGTTTCTGTTCCCTTCCTTTTTACCCTTGAAGATGAATGAATACCCAGCCTCAGAATAACTGAGAATTATTTATTCAGAGCTAACCAGGAATATTATGTGCTTAGGATGGACTAGTAACCATGCAACACTTAACCACTATAATAATCTCCTCCTCCTCCTCCTCCTCCTCCTCCTCCTCCTCCTCCTCCTCCTCCTCCTCCTCCTCCTCTTGAATAAATCTGGAAGTACTAAGCATCCAATTTAAAATGAAAAAATAAACAGAAATTTAAGCATTGTTCAGAGTTCTAGAGTTTTTTTTAATATTCCAGCTTTATTCAACTCCAAAGCAGAAAGCTTAGCAAATTAATTAGCATATAGCCTCATATTTTCTTTTTAAACTAAGTATTTGGTTAGCTTGGAACAAAAAAAAATGACATCCTGTTAAAGGAATTGTTGCTTAACCACAGAACATTTTCTCTGAGAGTTTTCCACTGTACAGTATGCTATAATATCTTTACATGCTAGTATCAAGCACTATGAGAATATAATTGATCCAAGTCCATTGAAGCATATAGTTTTAACTACACAAAGGTGTTGTTGGCTCAGAATCAGTTCACACAGAAAAGAGATATTTATTTTGTAGTTTAAAAACTTCTTACAATATTTATCTGTCAAGTCAATATGAAAAATTAATGTATGTTTGTTCATGTATTTCTGTCTTTACTGAGCTTTAATTGAGGGAGACACTATTTGAATAACTGGATTACAACATAACTAAGATAAAGGATGCTGTGAGTTATAGTTTTAATAATAATTATTGGACATTAGTTCACCTTTGCCTTATTTACAGACATATACAATCTTTCATTTCAATGTTACAATGCTGGATGGAAGCTTTATATTTACAAAACTGTAGTCTGATTGTTATGTTAAAATTTTATTGAAGTTAAACCATGGTATTTTAGCAATAATAGTATTTGTATAATATGTTTGAAAGAGTATGGATTGTTCCACAAATCACAATTGCATTTCATCTATGATTTAGTATGATACATGAACCAAGTCATAAGCCGTTGAAATGAGTTTAAGATAAACATCATACACGGATCTCTGTCTTGTGCATTTAGCCACCAGTCCAGTTTCCAGGAAGTTGTAGCAAATAACATGCAATTTTAAAAAGTGGAGTTAAATGGCATGAGAACCAGTTTAGTGCAGTGGTTTAGGCACTTGGCTAGAAACTGGAAGACGATGAGTTCTGATTCAGCCTTAAGCCCAGCTGGGTGACCTTGGGCCACTCTCTCTCAACCCTTGAAAGCAAGCAAGGGCAAACCACTTTTTCAAATAATAACAAGTGGGTGTGAGTTAGAAATACTTGAGCAAAAAAAAAAAAAAGAATTTCCTGTATAGTAGTCCAATCTGATATTTTTGTGGGTGTTGTCCAACATTCCTGTGTAGGCTGTAATCTAGGCCAGTATGGTCAAACGGTGATAGCAGTTAGGGAGTTTGGGGCAATATAGGCTGGTCCATTGCTTGAACTTATATACAGTAATTGTAATGGTAGATGGGTTCAAATCCCTATGCTTTTTTTTAAAGTCAGGCACATCACTAGTGGTACAAATGATTAATAATTCTTGTTCACAGGATTACCTGCCTCATTGGTTGTAATGTAAGACACAGCTTTTGGAATTTGAGGAATTTGCTTTTCACAATAACGATTACCACACTGTATGAATGAAGTCCTACAGATTTAAATTTCCCCAAAGGTTTGATGCCACCTAATGTTTGAATCCTTCCTTTCAGAAATTACAGAACCTATAGTACTGGATATTTTCCCCAAATGAGTATGATAAATTTCATTCCTAACTTGCACCTGTCACCCTGATTAATTTGCAGACAGTTTTAGAATATGTGAAGTGTTGAAGACCACCATGATCTTGTTATCATGTATTAATTGTCTTCATATACATATACGCATATACATATATACAGTACATATATGCACATATTTACAGAGAGACAGAGAGACAGAAAGAGAGGTAGCAAGGATACGCAATTATATCCAGCCTCTACTGTAATTAATCATTATTTATCATTTGACAAATGTGAAAGACAGCAAGGGGCCCTTGAGATTTCATATCCTATAAGAAAATAGAGCCAATTTTTGTATCTATTGGTATTTTGATTGGGGATGGCGGATTCCTTGAAATATTAAATGGAATGAATGAATAATCACGCTCACCATTTTACCATTTCAGAATTCTTTCAGCGGAATCAGATGTGTAGGTGTATGTTCTGTCTTGGGGATTTCTTGCAGAAATGATTTTTGGATTATAAAAAACCCATACGTTTTTGTAAACTGGGAAAGAGCCAGTTTGATGTAGTGGTTAATGCATAGGGCTGAGAGATCACCGTGGGCACAAAGCCATCTGCATAACTTTGGGCTACAGCTGTCTCAGCTGTAGGATTAAGCAAACACAAAATATTTCTGAAATCTTGCCAGAAAAAAATGTAAGGATTTCTCCAAGCATTCACCAGGACTTATCTGGCTGCCTATCTATGGGCCTTTTTCTTGAAGAATTCCTATAAAGAGATATCATGAAAAATAAAATGCTGGTGTGTTCATAAGAAAGGATAATGTGGGCAGAAACCTGACTGTTGTGCCAAATTTCAGAGTTTGTGTGATCATGCGGCATTTGATCAGCAGTGAATACAGAGGGAAACAAGATGCTTGCTAGCTCTGTGTCTCAGGAGAACATAGTGTTGTGCAATGTGCAATTAAACTTCTCTGCTTAATCAGAGGAGCTTATTAGGGTGATTATCAGATGTGCAGGAACATACTTTATTTATTGCGTATTCTGCTTTTCTTCTGATAATTTGTTGAGCAGGACAATTATCGGCAGAGTTGAGCTAATAATTTAGGTTGATCAGTGGCCAACATTTCCCAGACATCAATTTGGGCGGCTTTAGTATGTTGTGCAAGATTGGGGATTTACATTCCTGGATATGACAACACACTTCTGCGCCCCCACTCTTTTCTTAAGAACTCTGAGTCACTGCTGTAAGTATTTTGAAGTTCTTCTGAATTGCAAACATATGTATTTTTTTTTAAATGGTCTTTGTTTCATCTTGGCATGCATATTACATATCAAACTATCTGCGTTTTATTTATTTTTCCCTGCCTGCTCAGCACACTGTAATGTGTGCCTTGAAAATGCCTAGGGATCATTTATCGAGGAATTTATTCTGTAGGTGTTAATTCACTACATGAATGTGTTTAAATAAATTAAATCCCATATACCTTTTATAGGTACATGAGTTGGTGGAAGTTGGGAACACAGCTTACCTGCAAGTAATTTCTACAAGCAAAAGTCGAGGCAACTTTTCAACAAGATTTTTCTTCTGCTCATTTCAGCACATTCTTTCTGTACCTCTCTTAAAGCTCCTGTCACACTGCACCAACGGATGCAAAGAGGATGTAAAAAGGACAAAAAAGCTTGCCATCCGTTGGTTAACACGATGTACTCACTGCCACTGTTTTGCTTCCTCTCTATCCGTCCAGCATCCGTTTATGGACGTTTCATCCACTCAGAAAGTTTTGAGCTGCTCAAAACTTTTGCGCGGAAAATGTATCCAATTCGTCCGTTCTGCATCCGTTACGCATCCGCTATATCCGCTAGGCATCCGTTCTGCATCCGCGCAACTCGTATCCGCTCGGACGCAGGGAGGAAGCGGAACAGATGCAGAACGGATGCAGAATGGATGCAGAACGGATGCAGCATGGAAACAAAGCATGTAAAACGGAAAAAACGTTTGCAGAGGGGACCTATCTCGGATATTAAGGATGTCTACAGGATGCCCAGAGGATGCAAAGGGACACCTAGGGGAAAACCTATGTTGCCTATAAAAAGGGGGAGCAACTCATCTGGATCTCACTTTCAGAACAGCAGCCCTGCGGTGCATACCTCTGCAGCCTTCATCTGACTCTTGCTCTTCCACAGCATCCATTGATGTCCACCGTGGATTGTAACAAAGTCCTTTTGGCAGCCACCATCCTTCTGCAACAGTGCGAAGCCATCTACAGGCTCTGTGAACTCTACTACGGGAAGAAAAAGAGGCGACCAAGAAGAGTCTGGGTACGAAGATGGTTCACCAGAAGAGCAGAGGACGGACTGTACAACAAGCTGATGGTGGAGCTGAGGAACGAAGACACTCGGGCATTCCAGAACTTCAGGAGGATGCCTCCAGCCATGTTTGATGAATTTGTGCAGCGGCTGACACCCAGGTTGACCAAGCAGAGCACCAAATTCCACCGCAGCCTGGAACCTGGGCTCAAGGTGGCACTCACTCTGCGCCACCTGACCTCAGGGACCACCTACAGGAGCATGCAGTACGGCTGAAGGGTGCCACACAACACCATCAGCATTGTGGTCAGAAAAGTGATGCAAGCCATCATCGAAGAATAGAAGGAGGAGCTCCTCCAGTGCCCCTCCACTGAAGAAGGCTGGAAGAATGTTGCAGAGCAGTGGTATCAGAGGTGGAACTTTCCCCACACCGTTGGAGCCATAGATGGCAAGCACGTGGCCTGCAAAGCTCCAGCCAAGTCGGGGTCCACTTATTTCAACTACAAGGGCTTCTTCAGCATCATCCTCTTTGCCATGGTTGATGCTGACTACAAGTTCATGTACATCGATGCTTCAGGCAACGGCTCATCTTCAGATGCCTAGGTATACAACGCCAGTCACCTCAAGGAGGGGCTGGAATGCAACCTCATGGTGGGCTTCCCAGATCCACAACCCCTGCCCAACGACACGCAAGATGTGCCCTATTTCATCGTGGGGGATGACACCTTCCCCCTCACAACCTACCTCATGAAGCCCTACACCTCCAAATACCTCACCCGTGAAGAGAGGATCTTCAACTACAGGCTGTCCAGGGCAAGGCGGGTGGTAGAGAACGCCTTTGGCATCCTGGCCAACAGTTTCCAGGTATTTCTCACCACCATGCAGCATCACCCAGAGAGGAGGATCATGGAAGCTTGCTGCATCCTGCACAATCTCATGCGCACCCGCTACCCAGTCTTGCAGAACAGGCTCGTGGACCTCCAGCAAGGCAATGGGGACATGGAGCCTGGGGAATGGAGGCAAGGGCGAAACCTGATAGACACTGGATGTGCAAGGCCCCAAAAGAGCTTCACGTGAAGGGAAGAAGCAGCGCAACCTCCTGAGACACTGGTGCAACTCCCCAGCTGGAGCAGTGGAGTGGCAAGACAGGATGACAGATGCTTAATGGATGCTTCCTTCAGCCTGTCTCATCACACTGATGAGATTGTGCCATGTATGTTGAGTGGCCCTACAATGAAGAGGGCATTTAATAAAGAGTTGTGTTTATGTTGACATGTGTGGATCAATGATTACATTGTTATTGATAATAAAAGGCCATAGGTGTGGCACCTGGGAGGGTGGACCATACACTCCCACTATGCTTGCACTGGAGGTTTATCTATCCCACTGCTATCCTAACCCATCCCACAAGCATGCAAAGGCTTAAACCATTTCTAAAAGTTTCCAGCAAGACTTTATTAAAAAAAAGAAATGAAGCAAGTGTGTGAATCATAAATAGACTTTATTAACAAGAAGCTATAAGACAAAAATGAGTCTCTGGCACTCCTCTTGGTTGCTCAGTCTCAGGGGTGAAGGGTGCAGGTGCTGTGGAGATGGCTGGTGCTGGAGTGCTTGTTATCAGCTCCTCCAGAAGCAGAAGCAGCAGAAGCCCCAGTCCCAGAAGAGCGAGCCCGTGCTGCAGAAGCCCCAGCAGAACCAGAGTGAGGGCCAGGGGGCGGGATGGTAGCCCTGTCCCTCTTGCAAGGGCTGGCAGCAGATGGCTGAGGCTTGCTGTGCTTCCGCATGGTTGTGGGATTGCTGGCTGGCAGGGAGGCTGGCAGGAAGGCTGGCAGGCAGACTGGCTGACAGCAAGGCTGGCAGGGAGGCTGGCAGGGAGGCTGGCAGGCAGGCAGACAGCAAGGCTGGCAGGGAGGCTGGCAGCAAGGCTTGCAGGCAGGGCAGGCAAGGCTGTCAATCCGTCCAGCAGCAGGTCTTTCCTCTGAATGGTGACCTGCTTCCGAGCTGCTTCCCTTATATCCGCGGGGCTGACGCAATGCATCCTCCCCACATGCGCAATTAACGCCAGGCATCCGTTAGGCTTCCGCTGTGCATCCGCTGTGCATCCGCTTCATCCGCTCGGCGTCCGCTGTGCATCCGCTGTATCTGTTCCGCGTCCGCTTTGCTGCGCTCCCCCAGAAGCCTAGCGGATGTGCCATCCGCTCCCATCTGCTTCCATCCGCTGGGCTTCCGTTCCGCATCCGCTTTCCATCCGCCTTGCGTCCTCCCCCCGTCTGTGTTATCCGCTCCGGTTATGCAAATTTTTGCCCCTTTTGAGAGCGGATAACAACGGATGGAACATTTTGCTTGTCCGTTGTGTCTGTTTTGCATCCGTTGGGCAGTGTGACAGGGCCTTAAAGAGTCGAAATTAGGAATTTGGAGCTGGACATATTGTTATGCACTTGGTTTTGTAAGGGCATGAGGGAATTTTGATATTTGGGTAATGAAAAATTGGAGACTAAAACCTGGGGAAAGCGATAATATACAGGTATAGCATTGAGACAAAATGTGTGTTCCCCTCCCCCAAATTTCCTCTCTCATCTGTAAAGATTATTTATTAATCAATTAAAAGAAGTCATATTTTCAAAACAATATTTCAGAGTTTTATCTGTCATGGGCCTTTAGAAGAATACTTAGAGGCTGCAAGCAGCCTAGACCAAACAAGCACCCACAAATCTTCACTGTTTACATATTTGCAAAACCAAGTAAGAAGGAATATTTTTAGATCGGCAGCCAAGATCTCTGTGTGGTTAGGTAATCTCCTTTATTATTAATAAACTTTGGGTGTGTTTTTATGGGAGATTACCTAATAGTTTAAATGTAAATAAACAAGCTACTGGATTTACTGGAGCCTTGATAGTTCTCTACGTCTTTGCCAATCTGTTTATATGATTTTTGTTGCAGTAGTAATCTAAGTATTAATTGAAGGTTCCCACTTTTTTGGGTCACCATAAAGAAGATCTATGGAAGCTAAACATTTTCCCAGGCAAATCTAATTTCAGGGATCTGGGTATCACAGTACCACGGCTTTCTCAAATGCAATTGCACAATACCCATAATAAATGGCTGGATTAGTCAGAATGAGAAGATGTCGGTTTGAAACAATAATGGGATTACAAGTATAAATCAAGAAGTTTGAAGGATAGAAGCTTGAAACAGGGCTTTATGGATAAAGGGAAAGGAGCAAAACAGTCTCTCATTTGCAGCGATAGCCTCTTTGTGATGAGCTGCATCATTAAATGCTACCTGAAATGGAAGCAAAGGACACCTTTAATTTTGTTTATGTAAGGACAATCCCATTGGGGAGTCACACATCTGAAAAAGACATTTATTTCTTCTTGTCTCCCCACAGCTTGTTTAGGCTAGATTGGGCAGGGGGTCAAGGAGTAAATGTTTTGATTTATAAACAGATCTTCAAAGAATGCAATATTCCCAATTTGTAATCTGAAGCACTAAAATTGAGAGCTTCACTGTATTTCGACCTATGTCAATTGAATGCAAGACAGATACCTCCATTTCATCATTCATTAGATTCACATCCTGCCTTTCATCAAAGTAGAATGGTACTTGATATCAGGACTTGCATGTCATTCCAACCCTAAAGTAGATTGTTTGATTTGGCTTGCCAAGTTTCATGAACCTCAGCCATTGTGGCCTTTAAATTATTGCTTATAGTTTGGGTAATGATGCTGAACCTGGGTTATTATGACTTACTCAGCAAATCATATTTGAATAAACAGTGGGCCTAATCCAAGGAATGATTCTGATCCCAAAGTGTATTTAGGATGGGGCACAACATTATTGCAGTGGTACTAAACCAGTGTAGCCTTAGACTTGCACTGTGTTTTATGTTAGTGACAAGATGCAAAGCTTCTTGAAGTACAAGGGGAAGATTAGCTGTAGATGGACAGAGTGTCCACCACCACCATTACAGAAGCCTTTCCAGCAATCCAGAACAATGTTCGAACGTATAACTCCTGTGATGGTTGCTCCAGAATAGTCTGAGTAATTAGTGGAAGCAATTACTTTTTTTAACACAGAAATGAGTGCTATGTGGCTGTCCAGGTATTGTGAACTGCAATTCAGTTTTTTATTTTCATTACCATTCCAACAACATTTGGTGGGTCAGCTTGGTTTATATACAAACATACATACATACATACATACATGTATGTATGTATGTATTTATGTATGCATGCATGTATGGTATTCAGCTTTGTTCGGGTATTTTCCCACATCATTATAATACCCAAACGAAGCTGAACAGAATACATGCAACTACCCGTGAAAACTTAAGAAAAAAATATATGTATATATATGTATATGTATGTTTTTTAAAAGTTTTCGCGGGTACTTACATGTATGCTGTTCAGCTTCCTTCGGATATTATCCCACGTCATTGTAGTTGTGCTTTAAAATCTGTAGCAACGTTTCGGCAGAATCTCATCTGCCATCATCAGGCTTCCGTATTGAGTTCGTCAGATGAACTCAATACGGAAGCCTGATGATGGCAGATGAGATCCTACTGAAACGTTGCTACAACTTTAAAAGCACAACTACAATGACATGGGATAATACCCGAAGGGAACTGAACAGCATACATGTATATGTATATGTATGGTATTCAGCTTTGTTCGGGTATTTTCCAACATCATTATAGTTGTGCTTTTAAAGTTGTAGCAACGTTTCGGCAGAATCTCATCTGCCATTATCAGGCTTCTGTATTGTGTTCGTCTGTGAGTCAGACTTTCACAGCTATTTCTGTTTTAAATTTGGTGCTAGCCTACTGCTGTGCCAGAATGGTTTTTTCTTCATCCTGATTGGTTGGGAGTCTTGGTCTGTGTTTATTGGTCTTGGAGTTTGCTGTGTTCTGCTTAATAGGTGTTTCTAATATCTTCTGTCTGTTTTGTGGCTTTTTTTGTCTTGATTGGCTGGCAACATTGTGTTTCTTGTATTGAAGGCTTTAAGTGCAACTTGGCTCCGTGTAAACGGATGGCTATCATTTGTTAGGAAGCTGGGTTTCATCTGGCTGCCTGATTGGGGTGTATTTGAGCTGGTGGTATCAGGGGGAATCTGTTTGTGCCCAGGTGTTTGCCTGGCTTGTGGTGTGGAGATTTTGTTTGTTTGTGAGTGCAGGCTTCCAAATAATTGACAGTCTGATGGAATCATCTCTTCTATTCATGCTTTCAGGTCTTTTTTCAATCTCTATGGCTTCTCTGATGATTCTGTGGCTGGGGTTTTCTATAGTGGCTAGGGTTTTGGTACCATTGAAGTCGATGCTATGACCTGTGGCTTTCATGTGTTGGACTAGTGAGGAAGTGAGTTCCAGCTTTTTTACTGCATTTTTGTGTTCATCCCGGTGGGTACTTATTCTTCTATTGATCTGTCCAATGTATGTGGCAGGGCATGATATATAAATATTTGTCCCTTCTATACTACTCTACCATTATTGATAGTGTCAGGTGTCACCGAGTTACTAAGAAGTTCACACTGATTTATTAAGGGCTAAATTTTCTCTGGGCATTTAATATTAAAGGATTTGCTGCTAATACAGTTCTACAGGGTAATTATTGAGTCTATCATCTGCACCTCTAACTGTCTTGTTTGGTTCTGCAACCCAGATACAGACTTCAGAGAATAATTAGGACTGCAGAAAAAACAACTGCTACCAACCTGCATTTAATCAACGACCTGTATACTGCACGAGTCAAAAAGAGGGCTGTGAAAATATTTACAGACCCCTCACATCCTGGACATTAATTGTTTCAACTCCTATCCTCAAAACACTATAGAGCACTGCATACCAGAACAACTAGACACAAAGACAGTTTTTTTTCCAAACTCCATCACTCTGCTAAACAAATAATTCCCACAAAACTGTCCAACTATTTACAAAGTCTGCACTACTATTACTATGAATCTTGTGTGTCCAATCACACTTGGCCAATAGAAAAATTCTATTCTATTCTATTCTATTCTATTCTATTCTATTCTATTCTATTCTATTCTATTCTCCTCCATGCTGCATCGAGAGCCCAGGATGGGTTGACTCCTTCCTATGATGTCATTTAGCTGAGGCCGTACTAAGATATAAAAGCCTACCCCCGGGAGAGACTTTTGACTCAGGACGTAGGCAATGCACCCAATCAGTCCAGAGGACGATGGCTGCTAAAATCAGAGCTGAGGCTCTAGCCCCTAAGAAGGTAATTCAGGCTGAGTTGAGGGCAGAGAAGTACAGCCATGCAGCCCTAGAGAGACAGTTCAACATAATTATTCAACAGAAGGGAGTGTGTAATTACAGCATGTTTCAGGTGATACTCGTGGGCCCCAGCCAAATCCTCCCAGGGGAGGAGAAGTTATCTATGAGCCTTTCCATCCTCCATCCTGGTCTCCTGAGGCTCTTGCAGTTCAATCAGATCCTAGGATCTCAGCAGATCTGGGCCTTATTTCCAACAGGCTCTATGCTCCTCCCCCTCCCTCCAGGCCTCGAACCTCTTCTCAATCTAGGCCTGAAACCACCTTCACTCCCACAGCAGCAGGCCTTTGGCCTGCTGCCTCTAACTTTGAGCATAGACCAGGGGATATCCAAGATGTTGTCTCATCGGCCATTAGGCAGGGGTTGGCTGAAGGCTTCAAGCATATTCTTCAACCTCTGGAAAGGGTTTAGGCCCTTCTCTCTTCTCAATCTATAAGTTCCTTGCCTCATCATCCTGATTTACACAGACCCCAGGACCTCAGGGTCCATTCTTCTCTACCAGAATGGGAGGAGGTTGATGAGGAACAAAGGCTTTCACCATCTGAACACAGTTACTCCTTTCATTCAGAGTGTGAAGAGGGTGAGATTTATGACTAAAATCTTTCAGAGGAAGCAGATTCTCACCCAGAGCAGACATCCTCTGCATTGGTCTTCAAATCTACTCTCTTCAGGCCATTACTCAGCAAGGCTTTGGTCACTGCCAAGCTGTCACCAGAGGAAGTAGCTCCTGAGCCACAAAGAAATCCCACTAGCCAAGGGGACTCGCTCTTCTCCAAGCCTGTAGTGCATGCAGAGGTTTTGCCTTCTCCACATTTTGTTCTTGGACATGGTTAAGGAACAGTGCACTTCCCCTTCGGCAGGTCCTCACCCATCTTCTCTGGATGAGCATTTCTACAATGTCAGCGCAGCTCTGGACAATGCCCTGGCAGGACCTTCTGTTGACATTCTGGTTCTGGCCTCGTTCTCATTTTCTGGCTGAGAAGGTGCCAGAAGATATCCTGAAACCAGATGATAAACGTTCCGAACAGACCCTCAAGTGCAATCACCAGACCGCTGCAAGGGCTGTTCGGGCTTCAACGACAGCATCCTTTTTCACAAGAACATCCATATGGTGGCTGTGCCAACTCCAGAATAAATTGCCTGCTTCTGACCTTCGGTCTCACCAAGACCTTCATAAAATTATGACAGCAGTGGAATTCACTGTGGATGCCACTCTCAATTCTGCCAAAATTGCATCCAAGGCCATGGCATCTTCAGTAGCAGCAAGAAGACTTTTATGGCTCTGAAATTAGCAGGTGGAATCATTCCGAAAATGGAAGCTGGCTTCAGTTCCAATCGCAGGCGATAAGCTTTTTGGCGATGCTCTGGAACCTTATCTCATCGAAATCAGAGATAAACGGAAAATTCTCCTTTTCTCTAGGAAGAAAGCCGACTATCATCCTGCTCCATATCGCCCTCCTGCCTTTCGAGCAGAGACCTCATCTCGTTTCCCCCACTCTCAGAGGCTGTACTCCCAACCCCAAGACCAACATGTGGAAACATCTGGCAGGCAACAACCTTCTCCTGGTAAACGGCCCTTTCGGGGGGAGGGGGTCATTCCTTCCGTCGCTCTAAATAATCCCTCGCTCTCCCCCCCCATCAGAGGTCACCTAGCCTTCTTTACCTCCAAATGGGAGGAGTCAATGATGGACGCTTGAGTGCTCAGCATGATTAGGTCAGGATTACAATTGGACTTCCTAACACCACCCCCAGAAAATTTTTTGATCTGTCCTGTCTCTTGGGACATTTCAAGGCAAGCCCTCATGAATCAGGCCATTCACCACCTTCTTGACAACAGGGCTATTCAACCTGTTCCCTCCTTTCAAGGGGGATGTGGGCTTGACTTTTGCGTTTTCATCGTTCCCAAAGCCTCGGGCAGGTGGTGAGCCATCCTTGATCTAAAATTTCTCAACTAATTTGTAAAATATATGTGATTTAAAATGCAGACTCTGCATTCTATTTTAGAGAGCGTTCAGGAGGGCAACCTCCTCTCTTCCATTGATCTCACAGAGGATTACCTCCACATCCCAATTTGGCTTCATCATCGCCAGTTTCTCTGTTTCTGTTATCAGAATACCCATTACCAGTATCGAGTACTTCCCTTCAGCTTCTCATCAGCTCCAAGGATCTTCACAAAGGTTCTGGCAGCATTGATGGCATCTCTGCATTCTGTTCCAGTGAGGATCTAATGTGACTTGGACAATATTTTAATTCTGTCCTCTTCCATCCATGCGGCCCATCGGGATCTGCAAATTACCCTGTCATATCTCCGGGGCCACAGATTTTCCATCAACACCAAAAAGAGCCAACTCTCTCCCACAACCAAATTGCAACACTTGGGAGCAGTCATCAATACCACATCATACCAGGGTATCCTGTCCCCAGCTCGTGGAAAGAGCCTTGCAGAGATCAGCCAGACCCAGCAACATCAAATTATCCCCCTGTCACTGCTGTCCAAACTTTTGGGGAAGATGGTCTCCTGTATTGGCAACGCCCTGTGGGCTTGGCTCCACTCCAAACCCCTCCAATGGTTCCTGCTTCCCTACCAACGAGCAGGAACCAGCCACTCATCCATCAGGGTCCTGCTTCCGCCGCAAATCTCTCAATTGGTGGTGTTCCCCGTCAATCTGGAGGGGACTGCTGTTCAGGGACCCAGACAGGCTAGTGATAACCACTGATGCCAGCCTCCTGGGTTGGGGTTCCCATATGCAAGGCCAGATAGCTCAGGGCGTTTGGTCCAGATCAGAACAAACCCTTCCCATAAATTGGCTAGAGCTCAGAGCCATTTTTCTGGCTCTCAAGCATTTCAGGCAATCAGTGACCGGCTCTCATGTTCTAGTCCTTACGGACAACATGGCCACAAAGGCTCATGTCAACCGGCAAGGGGGGACGAGGTCCAAAGCCCTCATGAGAAAGGCTCTACAGTTGGGCTTTTGGGTAGAGAAACACCTGTTGTCGATCTCAGTGGACCACATCTCCAGGGTCGACAACTCCCAGGCCGACTGGCTCAGCAGGAGCCTAGTCAACCAGGCAGAATGGTCCATTCCTCTATCTCTATTCAGGGATCTTTCCCTCAGATTTGGAACACTGGAAGTGGATCTTTTCTCCACTCTTCAAAACACCCAAATCACCAGATTCTTCATCAGATTTCCTTGCCAGGGAGCGGAGGGGACCAATGCTCTTTGGTGCAGATGGTCCAAGGGTCTCCTCTACGTCTTTCCCCCACTTCCCATCATTCTGGCAGTAATTCAGAAGATGTTGGAGGAATGAGTGGAGCTCCTCCTCCTGGTATTCTATTGGCTAAGGAGGACCTGGTTTGTGGACCTGGTCAACCTATCGGTGGCTTCTCCTTGGAGGATCCCAGCCCATCTAATCTCCCTTCACCAGGGGGCCCTGCTCCACCCAGAGCCCCAGTGGTTCAACCTGACCGTGTGGCACTTGAGCGGCAGCAGCTAGAGGAGGCTGATCTTCCAGAAAGGGTCATCCTCACAATCCTGGTATCTTGCAAACCTTCTACAAGGCACATCCATGATGCCACCTAGAAGGCTTTTTCCCAATGGTGCCTCAGGGAGGGTCTTTCTCCTGCTTCAGCCCAGTTGGCAGAAGTTCTTAACTTCCTTCAGCATGGGCTGGAGAAAGGATTGGCCCCCAACACCTTACGCAGGCAGGTTGCGGCCCTCTCCTTGGTCCTTTCATGGGGTTCGTTTTCTTCCTTATTCCATCACCCTTTTTGAAAGGGCTTCCAACCTCCACCCACCGGTGGTTCACAGGTATCCTTCCTGGGACCTTCACAGGGTCCTTAATATCCTTACGAAGAACCCCTTAGAACAGTGTCTCTCCATTTCCTGACTCTGAAGGTAGTGTTCCTTGTTTCCATCACTTCTGCCGGGAGACTTTCCGAGCTTGCTTCTCTTTCCATCAGACAGAACCTTTGTTCCTTTCACGATGATAGGGTTGTTCTCCGTCTGGACCCCTCATTTATTCTGAAGGTTAACACTAGGTTTCACAGGTCCCAGGACATTGTGTTGCCTGACTTCTGTCCTCTCCCGCACCATGATTTAGAGCAGCAGTGGCACATGCTAGACGTAGAATATACATTAAGCGCACTTCTTCCTTAGGAAGTTGGAAGCCATGTTTGTTTCCTTTTTCCCTTCTCACTTGGGGCACAATAGTCTTCTCCTACTATTAGCAAGTTGGTCAGGTCTTGCATTGAGCAGGCCTACAAAGCTGCAGCCCTTCCGGTTCCCCGAGGTCTGACGGCGCACTCTACCAGAAGCGCAGCTACTTCTCTTGCCTGAGCGACCGAAGCATCCTTGGAGGAGATCTGTTGTGCGGCCATATGGATATCCCCGTCTCCTTTCATCAGACACTACCATCTGGATGCCTTTGCCTTGCTGACTGCAGCCTTCAGCAGACGGGTGCTTCAACAAGTGGTTCCACAGTCGGTGTGATAAGCCGAACAAGGACCTGCCCGTGGACATGCAAGTTTTGGTATGTCCCATCCTGGGCTCTCGATGCAGCATGGAGGAGAATGGGCATTGATAGAAGTTACTGTGAATGCCCTTTCTATCTATGCTGCAAGAGAGCCCAGCCCCTCCCTTGATTCGTCCGGAGAGGGTAAGACGTATTTCTATATTTATTTTGGGCTTTCAGAGACACCTTTCAGTCTGTCAAGTATCTTCGCCAAAGCTGGGGTCTCTCCTGGGGGGCTGGCTTTTATATCTTTGTACAGACTCAGCTAAATGACATCATAGGAAGGAGTCAACCCATCCTGGGTTCTCTCGCAGCATGGATAGAAAGGGCATTCAGGGTAATTTCTACCAACGCCCATTCTATTCTATTCTATTTGTGTTTAATACATTCCATTTAGCTACCTGAAATTCTCTGTAATGTAGGATAATCTACTTTCTCTCAATCGAAATCGTCAAACTATTTGAGGTCTGTTTTCATTAATTAAGTGATATGATCTTATTATAATAGCTCCATTTTGTTTAGATGTAATGCTTGCCTGAAATCCATCACTGTGCAAACAGAACTGTGCTTTCATGAAAATATTTCCTCCACACCCTATCCAATCTGGGTCTCTACCCTCCAGAGCAGTTTTGAGAACAAATGTTGGGCTGGAACAGAAAGGAAAACTTGGGCCCACTTTTCATTTCATTGACTAAACAATTCCATGAGCAAAACAGAACAAAACTAATTCAGCATTTCCTGTGAAATAAATAGAAATGTGGCACATTAGGTTGCCTGTGGAACCAATATTTCCCAGGAAGCTGCAGAATGACCACCTTCAATGGAAACTATCTGGTTTGCAAGTCTATCAAAGTTGTACAGAACTAATGATTCTTAAAGGCCCAGTCCCACTGGCCGACGGATGCAAAATGAATGTATAAAGGACACAGCGGATGAGCAAAATTTCAGGGGTGGCTCCATCCGTTGTCATCCACTCCAAAAAGTGGCAAAAATTTGCATAAACAAAACGGAAAAGAACGGACATGGGTAGTATGTAGCGGGGATGTTAAACGGATGTTCATAGGAAGCCTAGCGGATGAAAGCGGATGGAAGCGGATGACACCTCCAAAGGAGTTCCAGGGGAGAATTTCAAAACGGAAGCATAGCGGAAGGGGCGGATGCATAGAGGATGAAGCGGATGCATCACGGACGCTTATAGGAAACAAAAGGGATGTTGTGCAGATGTATATCAGATGCAAAGCGTTCACTGCGCATGCGGGCATTATGAATTGCATCAGCTCCACAGATATAAAAGGATGCAGCACTCATGCAGTCAGCATACAGGGGAAAGACGTGCTGCCACATGCATCTTGCAGGAACACCATGGTTCGTCAGTCAGGCAAGTAGAGGAAGCCCGTGCCTACTTGTTCAAGCCCTGGCAAGGTGAAGAAGGCCAGAACCAGCATCCCACCCCCTGGCACTGACTCTGAAGCTGCTGCTGCTGCTGCTGCTGCTGCTGCTGCTGCTGCTGCTGCTGCTGTGATGGACCAGCCCCAAGGCCCTCAAAGCCCTGCTGCTGAAGGCCCTGCTGCTCAAGCCCCTGAAGGCCCTGCTGCTCAAGCCTCTGAAGGCCCTGCTGCTCAATCCCCTGAAGGCCCTGCTGCTCAATCCCCTGAAGGCCCTGCTCAAGCCCCTGCCAGAGGGGAGGAAGAGGCAAGGGAAGCAGGAGGGAGAGAGGAAACAGTACACTGTTTCCGAGGAACATGAGGATGAGGTGCTGGAATGGCTGAGGGAGAACGAGTACCTCTGGAGAAAGGGCCACAGACTGTATCGGGACACCAAGAAGAAGCAGGCAGTTTGGAGAGACAAGATAGAGAGCCTGGGGTACACTGCAGAAGTACTCCTAGGATGGTGGAAGCACATGCACACCTGGTAACACATGTACACCTCAAGAAATCCGGGCAGGCCGCTGTCAAGCTCACTGACCGGGAGATGTACATCATGGCCAAGTGCAGTTTCCTGCAGAGTGAGATCCGCCACCGAGGAGCAGCCCCTCTGAGACCCCTCTCCCTCAGACAGCTCACAGACAGCCAGTCCTCTTCCAGCCAGGAGCCAGCGAGCCTGTCCAGGCAGGTATCTTCAGAGGGCCCCATGGCAGAAACCCTCCCAACAGCTGCACTCCCCATGCCAGCAGACTTGGAGGATCCCGTGGAGGATGACGCCCTGCTGTCACAAATGGAGGAAGAAGCAGCCACCAGAGGCCAACCCACCCCCACCCCCACCCCCAGCTCCAGAGGATGCAGGCAGAGAGGCAGACTGGAGGGCCAGGACCACAGTGTGCTGTTGGAGATCAGGGACACAATGAAGACCAGCACAGAACTTCTCTCTCAGCTGGTCCACTTGGACAGAGCATCCTCAGGCCAGAACAACTTAATCACCTACCTGAGCCAGACCCTGAAGGACCTGCCCGTGGCCCAGTACCAGGTGATGAAGCAGAAGATCACAATACTTCTGCACAACCCTCAAGGCCCAGCTGAAGCTGCTCCTACCCAGTCCAGGTCTGCTCCTCCACCCCAGGCAATGTCACAGCCCTTCCACGGCTTTCAACAGCCCCTCACCTACCAAGGCTATGACTACCAGGACTTCCCACAGCACAAGCAGAATTTCCCAGTCTAGGCCCAGGTTCATCGGACGCCACAGACACCACTCCTCACCCAGCTGCAGACCAGACAGCCCCACTACACTCTTCCTTCCTCCACCCCACAGCCAAGCCCGTCAATGGACAATCTGTCATCAGTATTGGGCCTGACATCTCAAGTCCTTGATGAAGGGCCTCTCAACCTCACGGGACTGAGTCAGCTCTCGGATAGCTTCCTGAACACACCATCCCCGGTTGTATCCTCGGGGCCAAGCACCCCAATGGTGCCTCAGACCAGCACTCAAGCCACAGCCACCTCCACAGTCCCTGCCCACTTAACAGCTGAGACCATGGACATGACTCAGAGTGACTGAGAATAGTGTCAGAGACTGAGTTGTTTACTTGTTAAGTTTATCTTTGCTTAAGACACTTTACTTGGTTCATTTTGCTTATTTAATAAAGTCATAAAGTTTTCCTAAGAAAGTTAATAAAGGTTATTTTTGCTTAAGACACTTAATACACTTTACTTGGTTCATTTTGCTAATTTAATAAAGTCATAAAGTTTACCTAAGAAAGTTAATAAAGGTTATCTTTGCTTAAGACACTTGGTTCATCTTTTTTTACTTAATAAAGTGTTGGTGATAACTTTGAAAAAATGGTTAAGCCTTTGCATGCTTGTGGGATAGATAAGGATAGTTGTGGGATATATAAATCTCCAGTGCAACCAAAGTGGGACTCTATGGTCTATCATCCCAGCTGCCACACATATGGACCTTTTTTATCAATAACAACTTATTTATTGATCCACACATTTTAAAATAAACAAAGCTCTTTATTAATGCCCTATTCATTGTAGGACCACTCAACATACATGGCACAATCTCATCAGTGTTATGCGACAGTCTCAAGGAAGCATCCATTTATCATCTATCATCCTGTCTTGCCGCTCCACTGCTCCAGCTGGGGAATTGCACCAGTGTCTCAGTAGGTTGTGCTGCTTCTTCCCTTTACGTGAAGCTCTGTTGGGGCCTTGTACATCCTCAGTGTCTATCAGGTTACGTCTTTGCCTCCATTCACCAGGCTCCATGTCCCCATTCCCTTGTTGACGGTTGACAAGTCTGTTCTGTAACACTGGGTAGTGGGTGCGCATGAGATTGTGCAGGATGCAGCAAGCTTCTCCGATGCTCCTCACAGTCTGTGGCTCATGCTGCATGGTGGTGAGAAGTACCTGGAACCTGTTGGCCAGGATGCCAAAGGCGTTCTCCACCACCCGTCTTGCCCTGGACAGCCTGTAGTTGAAGATCCTCTCTTCACGGGTGAGGTATCTTGAACTGTACGGCTTCATGAGGTAGGTTCTGAGGGAGAAGGCGTCATCACCAATGATGAAGTAGGGCACATTTTGTGTGTCATTGGGTAGGGGGTCTGGATCTGGAAAACCCATGATGTTGCGTTCCAGCCCATTCTTGAGGTCACTTGCATTGTATACCTGGCCATCTGAAGCTGACCCGTTGCCTGAAGCATCGATGTAGATGAACTTGTAGTCAGCATCAACCATGGCAAAGAGGATGATACTGAAGAAGCCCTTGTAGTTGTAATAAGTGGACCCTGAGTTGGCTGGAGCTTTGCAGGCCACGTGCTTGCCATCTATGGCTCCAACGGTGTGGGGAAAGTTCCACCTCTGATACCACTCTTCTGCAAGTTTTCTCCAGCCTTGTTCAGTGGTCGGGCACTTGAGGAGCTCCTCCACGTATTCTTCAATGATGCCTGTACCACTTCTCTGACCACTTTGCTGATGCTGTTGTGTGGCACCCTCCATGCATACTGCATGTTTTTGTATGTGGTTCCAAGAGGCCAGGTGCCGCAGAGTCAGTGCCACCCTCAGTCCAGGTTCCAGGTTGGGATGGAAGTTGGTGCTAGGCTTGGTCAACCTGGGTCTCAGATGCTCTACAAGTTCGTCAAACATGGCTGGTGGCATCCTCATGAAGTGATGGAATGCATGAGGGTCTTCATTCCTCAGCTCCACCATCAACTGGTCATACAGTCCAAACTCCATTCTTCTCACGATCCATCCTCGGACCCACACAGCTCTTGGACGTTTCCTTCTTCTCCTTCTGTATAAAACTTGAAACAGTCTGAACAGGTTTTGGTTCTGGTGATGAATGAGCACAGCTATCATACGGACTGTGTCATCATCCATGGTGGAGAACAATTGATGATGATGAAGACCCAAGACCAAGGGTGAAGAGGTCTGTACACCACAGCTGCTGGACTCATACTGAGATCCAGATGATTTTCTCCCCCTTTTTATAGAAAATATCGCTTGTCCACTAGGTGTCCTTCTACATACTCTAGACATACTCCAGACATCCTAAATATACGAGATACATCCCAGATACAAATGTTTTGTCATTTTGAATACTTTATGTACGAGATGCATACGCTTACATCCTTTCTATTTCCGTGCTACTAACGCTGTGTCGACGTTCCGTGTACCTTTGGTTTCCTCTCTCTTTCCGTTTTCAGCTGCAGCGGATGTGAGTTGAGGGGATGGCCAGAGGATGCAGAGAGGATATGGCGGGCGTTTAACGGATGATAACGGACATAGAATGTTTGTTGCCTGTACATGTCGCGGATGTACATCGTACGTGGCGGAAAGTTCATCCGTTCACAAAGTTTTGTGCAGCTCAAAACTTCTTGCGCGGATGAAATCTCAGTGGACAGATGCTCGATGGATAGAGCGTATGAAACACGTATGCAGTGAGTACACAACGGATGCATAGCATTTTCCAACGGATGGCAAGCTTTTTTTAACATTTTACATCCTCTTTGCATCCGTAAGTGCAGTGGGACCAGGCCTTGTTTCAAGAAGTTGTTTGATAACTCAAAAGACCCACTTCTAGCTTTTTTCCAGGTCTTGGCACTGCAGCTGTAATTGCTTTCTCCTTCCCATTTTGACCCGCAGGAAAAATGTTCTTTTTCAAATGCAAGCAGTACTTCTCAAGGTTTTGGCAAATAGGTTGCACCTTTAGAGACTTAGCTTCCTTCTCCATTGCTGGAAAATGGCATTTCCTATTAGTATGCAATCCTTGCCTGCCTGGGGTAAACCGCCCCACCCTCCCAGTACTAGGTTTTTTTTTTCCTTTTCCTTAATTGTGCTAGATGCTGTGGAGAAGTTCTTAAGATGCCTCAAGTGAGGCAAAGTTTATCTGTAAAAACAAGTGATTGTGAATCTTTTCTTGTCTATCTCAGGCAAAAATCAAATCTCATAGATGCTAGAGGCACATACCAATAATAGATTTTTTTCCTTCATTATTGTCACCCATTTATCCTGTTAAAGATGCATAAATGCATCAGCTTCATTTTCATGTTTCTGTGTTATCATTCTGCTCTTTTAGAACCCTGTCATAATTGTATTTTCTTGCTGCAGGCAAGAACTTAATAGTGGGAATACAGAACTAGAAATGACAACTCAAGTCCATCAACATCCTCTGATATATTCTAATATGTCTCCTTTTTACATCCGTGTTCTGTGTATACATCAGCTGCCACTACCTTCCTAAATGAGGCACCAAAAGTTATGTCAGGTTGCACTGCTAGAGATATAAATAGTTGTTCCAAACTACAATGGATCTATAGTATGTTCGGAAAGAATAATAATTATTATTATTAAGAATAATTAAGAATAATTTCCCATGTTATGCCTCATATGTGCCTGTATCCTTGTGTATCATTTATGGATCTTCTTGTAGCTTTATAAAGTAACATAGGCTGTTACTGTTACTACAATAATATATTATTGTAGCTATATAAAGTAACATAGGCTGCTTTAGGATGGCTCTGCTGTTGGACAAAGTGAAGTGGCCAAACTAAGGCAGAAGAAGGGGCAAAGAGTCATGACTAGTTAGAGACTTTGGAGGAAAAGTTTAGTGTGCTATCACAACTTTGTATTCCTAAATTAGCCTCTCACTTGATGCAAAGGAAGATTGTTTTTATTATGATCACAATTGAGCCCCAATTTTATGTTGCCAAGTGAGACATTTGTTAAGTGAGTTTTGCCCCATTTTGCGGCTTTTCTTGTCACCGTTGTTAAGTGAATCATTGCAGTTGGTAAGTGAATCTGGTTTACCCATTGACTTTGCTTGTCAGAAAGGTCGCAAAAGGTGATCATATGATCCCGGCACGCATTCTTGTTGCTACTTTCCAGTTTTGTTCCTTGGAAATTCACCAAACCTTAACATAATCATCATCCAGGAGACTCATGACCTTTCTTTGCCTAGACATGAGTCTCTGCACAAATATGTAATTTAGCATGCAATCAAATGAATCAGAGTTGCAGTTCAGTATTCAGATTAACATGTAATCCAAAGCACACAAATGAACAATTGGGGAATAGTTTTAAGATAAGATAAAATACTTATTCACTTTATTAAGAAGTACAGGAACTTTACTCTCTTGGTAGATCAATACAGAATTGATAGGTAACAATTCTTGGATTCATACATTACACTAAACTTAATGTGGCTTATTTTTCTGGCTTGCCATGAATGTGAGAAAGGATTGTCCATTGTAGGAATTAAAGTATCTCTCCATTTTTGTTCACAGAGCATTCTTGCTGCTGTTAGCATATATAACAATTTTCAAGTTCTTTGGCCTGATGGTTTTTGTTAAAGTTTCATAGTCCTGAAAGGTCTTATTCTTAATAAGCATTTTATTTTCTGATTATTTGATTTGAAGTTTGTTAAAGCTCCTAACTCATTTATTTTCTTTATCAAGTATTATGTAACAGCTTTTGGATCCTGCAAAAATATGATTGGATACTTTAAAGGATTGATGAATAAGTCAACATTTACTGGGAGTGGGACAGATAACTTGCAGTATACATATTAATAAATATGTATATAAATATATTTCCTTCCAATGGATGTGGCTCAGAACCAATTGATGGCCTCACTGGAGCATTCTTCTCTGATGAAAATAGCTGTTACCATGGAAGTAGCTTCCATTAGTTTACTCACAAATGCTTTGCCCCCCAAAAGGTCTTTTAATTCACACTTTCAATCTAGCTGTTTCATCTTATTGAAAACAATGGGAGTAGTAAACTACTTTAATGGAAGACAAGATCCAGTAACTCTTCATCACCATCTGTACAGGGAAAGTGCAGTAAAAGGAGAAGTGTCGCTAATTTCTTCATTTATCTTGCAAAAAATGTTTTACATATACAGAACCACTTTAACCCCCTTCTGTGAGCAAATAGCTTACTAACATGTCTTTCATGATACTAGCTAAAACATTTTGGTAGCTGTGATATACTCCCTTTCCCTATGACAGCCTTCCTTCCTTCTTTCCTTCCTTCTTTCCTTCCTTCCTTCCTTCTTTCCTTCCTTCCTTCCTTTTCCCTCGCACCCACCATCTTATTTTAAAATATATTTTGCTTGCTGCTTTTCTAAATTGTGATTTTGGGGGATAAGGTTTTTCTGCTTCTTTTCTGCTTTTTATTGTTCTAAACTTGTGAGAAATTTGCTTTTAAAAAGTCCATATTCAGTAGTCAAAATTGCCCTTAATTTGGCCTTCTGGAACAGTGAATCCCCTTGAAATATTTATGGCTACATAAATTTCTGGTACAGATATAGTAATACTGGTGCTTTGGTGAACAGAACAATTATTGGGAGGACTGTTACACTTTCACCATTCTCAGTCTTTTTATGCTATACTGTGATCATGAAAAAGCTTCATTTGGACATAATGCAACATATGGTTTAGTAGTGTGAACAGAAAGTAATAGTGTGTGTGCTCTTTACTTTTCTACTCTTGCAGAGGTCACTAGCAGAGACCAGAAGCTTTGCTTCCTTTTGTGACCAACTACATTTTACTGTTATAGATGAACAATGACCTAGTCCAGCCAGTGAAATTGTGGCTTGACTTTTTTTGTCTTGTAATGCAGAGGTGGCGAAACAGTGAGCCGTGCTTCCCACTCACACTCACCCCAGGGATTATGAGTAAATTTGGAGTGGGGGGGTATAAATTTATTTTCCTTTCTTTTTAAAATTTTATTGAATAAACATTAAAACAGTTTAACGCAGTGCGACTTTCCTGGCAGTTATTTTGCCATACATGATAGAACATAAAACCACATATAACAATTGATCTCTTCCTTATTCTACATCACTAAGTTGGTGCTATTTACATGTATATATATTCTTATTTACAACATAGTTCCCTTGCAAGTTCTTATGTAGTTGTTATATCCATTTGATTACATTGTCTTTATCTTTGAAAATGTCTACCTTCAGTCTTATAAAGCGTCACAATCTTTTTGTTGTTGTTATTCCGACTTCCTTTCTTCAAGTCTAACCACTGATACATTTTGTTCCAGATTTCTCTCTCTTATCTTTAATTTCTAGTGTTAGCATGTCCATCTCTGCACAGGCCAACATTTTCTTTATTATTTCACTTTCCTCAGGGTTATAAATTTCTGAATTTATAGTTGGTGGGCAGTCCACCTAGGAAGAAGGCTTTAGCATCAGCTTTCAACCTAATCTATTAATTTCCAGACATGAAGAGGCATTCAGATCTCCCCATCCTCAACCAGATGACAGGGGTGTTGTGGGTTGGCATATCTCAGGCTTCTAGAATGCAATGCAAAAAAACATCACACAATTAGAGATGGCTTAATCCTTCTAGCAATTATAAATATCCCTATAATTTGTGGTTGTTACAGTTATTATTACTACTTTTGGTATTGCCGTTGCTATTATCATTGGCATGATTGACACACATTTGCATGGCACCATAAGGTCTGAGAACCCGGGTTCAGTACAAGAGATTGTAACTATTTCAGAATTGAAGAACCTTTTCATGACATTGATTTAAATTAAAATTTATAACAAAAAAATTTATACCACCAATATAATTGTGCCCTATGTTTCTACTTTCTGTCTTTTGTCACATTATAAAACCAAAAATTCAGTACTAATTTTATAGTGACATCATTCTTTAAATGTAAAGATTACATTTACAATGCAATCTTGTAAATTGCATTGTAAATGCAACCAGTTGCCAAGTCCTTGAATTGCAGTCATGGAACCACAGGAATGGTACAACAGTTGTAACTTCAAAGACAGGTTTTAAGTCACATTTTCCAAGGCTGTCATAACTTTGAATAATTGTTAAATGAACAATTGCAACTCATTGATTACCTACTGTATATAACCATGGGGATTAAAATTATACAGTGGAGCTCATCAGAGAAGACACTTATGTTTATAAAGCTGGTTTGATCCTCTAAGCCATATTTAACCACTGGTTAACTACAAGTTTGGTTTGAGATTTAAGTAAATATAAAAAGCAACTAATTGAAAATGAAATTGCTTCCAGTCTTGCATGGGAGAATTGATGCTCTATGTGTGCCTAAAACTTTTGTAGATAATGCTAAACTATGACTTTATTTTAATTATAGTCTGAAGTAGACCATTGTAAAATTACGTGATAGCTGTGATATAATAATCTGTTTTTAGTTGTCATTGGAACTCTTGATGATGGGAACATCATTTCCAAAAGACTTGGAAATAACAACTTGTATTGTTATTTCAACACATGATTCAGGAGCCTGGAATGGCATTGTTTAAATTGAACATTATGTTACTTTCAAGCATTTTTACTGCCTTCTAAAATAAATTTAAATAATATATTTTGATTATCTGCCCTGAACATAGTGCCCTTCTATTGTTGTCATATGCATAACCCATTGGATGTATATCTGACAAAGCAATAAAACTGTGTTTTATTTCTCTGTAATCACTGGTTGAAGTATGATGACTTTTTATCTTTCCCCTAGATTTAACACTTAAAATAATATATAATTTCCATACTGATTCTTCTTGGTGCATTCTACACGGTACATTTTAAAATAATAAAAAAGAGAAAAAAATAGTAAGCTTATAGTATAGTAAAAACAATGTTCCATAGCTAATTAAACTCTATTAGACATTTTACACATTCCCTTTAACATATTGTCCACTCATATAATATTCCAGTTGTCTAACTCTATTTCAAATACAAACACTACAATGCAATCCTGTGCACTTTTGCAGAATCTCTTCTTTAATTACATTTTACCCTTTGTCTCTAAAAAAAACCTGTTTTTTAACATCTTGTTTTAAGTCTTGATAACTTCTCTTCCCTTTTTCCCTTCCTCTCTTATCCAGTCTAGTCTTTTTGTCCCCCCATCTCTCAATCTCCACCCTCTTGGTCTCCCCTCTCTGTTGTATTCCTCTTTTCTGTTGCTTCCTGATATTGTATCAATTTTTCACCTTATTTTTCCCTTTCTTGGTTGTTTTTTTAAATCTTGAATTCTCCATTTTCTTTCCCTTTCCCTTTTCTTCCTCAACCAAAATTATTTGTCCATTAAAGATGGCTTCTTCTTCTTCATCCCAGCTTTCTTGTTGTTGTAATTCCTGGTAGGTAGAAATCGCCATTTCTGAGAAGTGGAAAACAGATCCGGAAGAGCCCTTGCCTTCTTGTTCCTCTTCTTTTAACTTTTTATATTCTATTTTCAATTCTTCAACAGATAATGCCATTGTAAGATTTAAAAAAAAAAAAAAAAACCCAAATGATTTTAGTCTTTCAAAAAATAGTTTCCAAGAGTCCCAAAGTCACAAATCAATCCAAATCAGCACAAACTGTTTCATTTAGCACTTTCTTCTTTTTGTACTATCTTTTCCTGGGATGAAATTTAATTACACAGTTCCAAAGTAATTTTTAAAAAGTCTTATTGCTGTTATGTCTGATCTTAAAATTTCCAAGCCGTCTCCTCCAACAAAATCTAATATATATTCTTTGCCTCTCCCTTCCCACTTATAGCAAAAAAAAAAGAAAATTTTTGGTTTTTAGTTCCAATGTTCAGAAATCTTAATATCCCCTTGGCTTTAATTTTCAGATTTACCTTCTATGCCAAAGCAGGTTTTTCCGATTTCCATCTGCTGTTTCCGTAGGGAAGGAGAGTGAGAAGAAGAAAAAACCTTTCCCTTTAACTTTTCTCCACCACTTTTAACAATCTTGTTAGGAAACAATGTATCCTTTAAAAAGTTGAACCTCCAGAATAAAGATGTAACTTATTGTCCCGGTTCAGCCAAAAACTTTCACTTCTTCAAACTTCCTCCTGCACAATCTTATCTGGCTGAAAGCTTCTTTGTGGTGGCCTTTGCTGACCGCTGCTCCACCGTCTTGGGAAAAAGGAGTTAAATCGGCTGAGGAGGGGGATTGCGATTCCCCCAGACCCCTGCCCGGATCTCCCCTGTCTTTGGTTACCTCTACGGGGTAACCATAGCCTCCAAATCCAGCTGGATCGGGGGCACCTTGGCAGCGAGCACAGCAGGAACCGCGCACGATCACGGATTCCTGCCGCCTCTGAAGCCTTGCAACCAGAAGTTTTTCAGAGAAGAGTACTCTTCTTTGTAGACTTCCAAGGAGTCTCTGTGGAAAACAATGGTAGAAAGAATTTTCAACTGATCAAGCAGGGATTTTATGCAAAGGAAAGGATATCTTTTTCTTTTCTTTTTTTTAAATTAGGAATATCCATATTTTTTTAAAGGGGGAGGAGAAGATGAACCAAATCAAAACATATCTTAGTGATGGTTTAAAATTACCTGTGCATTTTATACATTGGTTATAGATCTTAATGCATGTGTGAACTTGCATAGGACAGCATATTTCATCAATATTTGGAATGAGATAATTAAAATCTTAGAATCAACATATTGTTCATCTTGTTTCGGAAGCTGAGTGCTGAAAATCTATTTTCCAGAAGAGGTATTGAAGGGAAAGGTAGTGGGATCATTAGTGTCACTTGATTTAAAAAGCTCATATTTTCTGTGAGTTTTTATTCAAGAATCTTCTAGTGATTGTTTTTCTTCAACTGTTTCATCTGTGACATCTGAGGAGAAATCTGCTACTGCCCCATCTTAATTCATGGATAAGTGCTCTGCTCATTTGGCTAGAAAGGCTGAATGCATCCAAAAATCATGTGCCACTTTGGCTGCCCCTCTCCTCCCAATTTTATCTTGCAGCCAGTTCATATATAATTTCAAGTTATTCAGGTAATATTGATGGTCTGTGCAATGTATTTTAAGAAACTCTACAGTAAGAGAACCATTGGCTGAGAAACACTCAGTACTACAAGAGGAAGCTTGAGGTGATAACTGATGGCATGGGTGCCGTGAAAAATGGGACAGGAGAAATAGAAACAAAGGGGGCTTCATAGGACATTGCTCTCATGGAAGTGGAAGTAATGAAATTGTTCATATCACTGATGCAAAAACCCATTTTTTTGCAGCTCCTTGAGATGTGTATGAAGAATTGTAGGCCGAGTTTCCAGTCTCTGATAGTGAAACGAGATTTTTGCAAAGATAGGCTGGTAAAGCTGTTGAATCCAAAATTTAACTTGCCAGTGGATTTGCAGGAGAAAATTTTGACCTTTATCATGGTAAGCTTTTTTTCCTTATTTCCTTTTTGCTCCCTCAATGAAATACATGTAATCAAAGAAAAAAGTTACTTTCTCAGTCAGCAAATAAAAGAAGTGTTTCTGACAGGAAAGCTGGAGTTTTTCTTTGCTGTTGGTTATCATGGGATCATGCTGAATCATAAATTCACTTCTACATCTGAGTGGGCCAAAACAGAAATAAGAAACCTTCATGTCTCATTTTAGCCTTCAGTTTCCAGAAGCCAATGGTAATGGATTATGGAAGTTGTGATCCAAAACATCCAGAAACATCAGTTTGCTTATCTAAGTTATAAAATTTACACTTTCACAAAACCATTTCAGTTGGTAGAGGAGTCGTTCTAACTGTTTAACAACTCTCAGAAATACTTGTATCAAGCATCCATTGAGAATCAGAAATTAGAATATCATTTTATTCCAGAAGGCTAGTAAAGCTGGAAAGATCTGTGAAAGTAAGAAATAAAGTCAGCCTTACCTTCACAGAACTTTCCAGCTTCACTAGCTATCAAGAATAAAATGATATTATAATCTCTGATCCTTAATAAATGGTTGATACCACTATTTCTGAGAGTTGCTAAACAGTTAGAATGATTCCTCTATCTAATGAAATTGTCGTATGATTAATGCTTCCATGAGATAAAAAATAAAATTTAGCATGTCCTTTTATACAACTAGTGATTCCCCTCCCCCTCATGATGTTGAAAGCTAACCTATCACATTGAGGAATAAACATTCACAAGTTTGCTGAATATGAGAAGAACAAAAGAAGGATCGAAGGCTCTCTCTAATGTATTGTCCTGCCCGTGCTGCCTGTGGATATGACATGGCATTTTGCATCTCAACAGAAGCATTGTATAAAGACATTGTATGTTCAGGGGTGTCAAACTCGATTTCATTGAGGGATGAATTCACTGACTTCAGGGATCAGGGATGTATTTGACCTCAGGGTGCCAGAGTGGGTGTGGCCAGCTCAACGTCACTCGTGTGATCAAATGCCTCTTTTGCTAGTAGCTTGTTTTGCAAGCACTCTGCCAGCAAAAATGAAGCTCATGGGGATTTTGTGCACTGCCCTCCCAGACTCCGTTTTTGCTGGCAGAGAGCTGCAGAAAGCCGTCGCGGCTGAAAACGAAGCCCAGAAGGGCTGCACATGGCCCTTACGAGCTCCATTTTTACTGGCAGGGGCACCGCAGGCCAGTCCTTCGCTATTTCCAGGGCTGCCCCATAGGCAGATCTAAGCACCCCACAGGCCGGGGGCCTTGAGTTTGAGACCCTGCTATAGTTCTTTCCACATTACAAATCAGTTTAATGGGATGACCCCTAGTGTAATAGCACTAGCACTTAGACTTATATATCACTTTATAGTGCTTTACAGCCCTCTCTAAGAGCTCTACAGTCTATTGCCCCCAACTATTTGGGTCCTCATTTTTACCCACCCTGGAAGGATGGAAGGCTGAGTCAACCTTGAGCCTGGTGGGATTCGATATGCCAAATTGCAGTAGTAGTAGCTTGCAGTACTGCAAGAATCAGGAAAACATCTGCAGAATGTGTATAACCTCCTCTCTTTGGCAATCCCTTTTTAAAGTTAAATCTTGTCTTTTTGTGTGTGTTTTCCAATTTAGCAATTTATGGCCTGTGGGTTGAATGTGGCCTGCCACCTGAAAATAATCCAGCCTGTAGCCCCAAAAATAAGTATATTTACCTGGCCTACAAAAGAGAAGGAGAAAAATGAAAGGCTCTTTTTCAAGCCCTTATCACCATCCTGGGTGACTATTTTGATGACAGCTTCACCAGTCTCCTCTGCATAGGCAGCACAAGTTCCCTGTCCAATTCCAATGCTGTGGTAAGGGGGAGAAAATGGCAATGATGTTGCCTTTTGCTCTGTGTGGGAAAAAGAGAGTCCCTGTTCTGAACTATCTATTTTGAGAAATTTGAGAGATCTTCATGAAATAATTTGGTCATTTTTTTCCTGAATCTTTTATTTTGTTTTAATACATAGACATCTCTTAATGTTTCTAAAATGGTTTCATTGAAATACCAAGGAATTACTTTGCTCCATTTTGGTCTGTCCATGTACTGATTCAGCAAGATAGGAGAGGAGAATTTGATGCTTCAGGTTCTTTTTTAGTACAACTTCATTCCTCTGAAAGTCTTTGGAAGAAATAGTTGTTATCCAGTTTCTGGCCCAAAATGGCAGTTATCAGGTTTTGAAGGGGGTTTAATTGGATTCAGGAACTGTAATCTTTTTCACAAACAGACCTGGGCCAGGGGATTTCAGAATGCTGTCGATGTGAGTGAAGTCAAGGAGGTTTATCTGGAGCTTCTCAAGAAAGGAGTTGAATTTCCATCCTCAGAGATCAACAGGAGAACCACTAAGGTAAATACTTCACTGGGAGCTGCTGATTTGAAACAAGTTCGGCAAGTTGCAAAGATTGGCACGTGCAGAGGTGGTGCGTTAATTAACTCAATAATGTGTATTTGGCACAGTGATTTCCTTTGCTTATGAAACCAATCATATGTTTCTGTCTTGGAGTTTTAAAAAAAATCTAAGAGTAGGAAGAATAGTTTAAAACTATTTCTTAAACAGGAAATGTAGAGGTTAAATCTGCCCATGGAATCCTAGTAACCCAGGTTACTAGTAATCCCACAAAATGATTGCTTTATTCAAATTTGCAGTATTCAAAATTATATTTCCATGGAAAAGATGGTAATTAGCTTGACCAAAGTAGGCAATGAAAACTTTTTAGCATAATGTTTATATGTATACTAATGAAATATTACAGTAACAGTAAAGCATTGTATCTCAACTTGGCAATGTTAAGATGTCTGGAATTCGGGAAGGGCAGGGGGGTTGAAGTCCAGACATCTTAACATTGCTAAGGTTGAGAAACACTACAATCAGTGGTGGGATTCAAATATTTTTACCATTGGTTCGGTGGGTGTGGCTTGGTGGCCGTGTTTTGCACACATGCACACATTTTGTGTGTATGCATGTGCCAAACATGCACTTTGCGCAGGCACAGAGGCGTTTGCGCAGGTGCAGAGGCGTTCTAACTCACCTCCTGCAAGCCTGCTTTATTCCGGTTGCTTCAGCAGCTGTCGCACAGCACTCTTCTGTGCCGCGCAAAGAAGCTGTGCTTCATATTCGGAGGTTAAAGGTGAGTATGGGAGCCCAGGCGGGCGGGTGGCCCAACAGCAGAGCACCGGACAGAACTGGTTTGGTCTCTGCTGCTCATTGCTGCTAGTAGCTTGGCAGAACCGGGCCAAACTGGTAGAATACCACCACTGACTGCAATAAATAATAAAAGAATATACTTTTAATTTAAATTTATGGTTAAGAAAGTCACAGAGTAGTTATAGGAAGCAAAAAAAAAATCTACCGTAGATTTAGACATTCCAATATTTCATCCTAATTTAGCATTGCTATGATCATGTTCATACTGTTCGCTTACATCAGACAGTTGCTCTAATATAATATGAACATTTTTTTATTTTTCTACTTTTTTTCTGATGGAGTCTTTCTTTTATCCATTTTGTCCATCTAAAGCTGCAACTCTACATGCACAAGTCTCAATTTTGTATTTGATAGCTTTGCATTAACTAAGTTTTGGATCACATTAAATGCGACCTGGTATCAATTTACAACTTTCGCTAAATCAAATATTTCATTATTTTAACTCACTCTAACTGAAACCTCCCTGTATGCTCACTCTAAGCTACCTTAGTGAATAGTATTCACTTCATATAACTGGACTGTTGCTCATTTTTTCATTACAAGTACTACATATTTTTCAACCTAACCCTGAAATTTATCAATTATAAACATTACATAAGTTTACTATTACTTAATTACTGTTGGGGCTTAGAAAGACCAAATAAGGGATCAGTACTTGAGATCAGTTGATTGCTGACAGTTGTTTAAAGACATCAAGAGATTGCATTTTAAACATGATGTATCTATAACAATCACTAAATGACTGGTCATAAATTGAGGTCTATTTGTATATTAAGTGTCAAAACTGAGAGGAAAAAATTAAGACTCTTGCCGTCGAATTTAGGGATAAAATAAAAATGAAAGCATGATTGAAAGTTTAAAAGCATTCTAAATATATTTGCACGTGGATACCAACTTAAATAGGTGAGATAAAAGTGTGGCCTCTTTGAAGTACCTTCTACATTTAAATGTTGAAAATCTCCTAATTATATCCACAGCCTTTGTCTACAAGGATGTCTTATAATTCCTCCCAGAAGTACTTTTCAAAACCCCTCTCCCCAGCTGCAGTAATAACACTGATTCCTGAGCAGGTATGATCTGTTCTTTCAAATATTTTACAAAGTAAGCATCATCATCCCAAAATTCTCAGATTTGAACAAGAGTGTAGGTTTGTAGTTTATCACTAGCTGTCTTATCAATACATTTTAATTGATAGGTGACTGATGGGACAGGCTACCCCCACCATCTGGAAAAGTGAGGCTGAATTTTCAATTTAAGAAGAGAAGAGAAGGAACATTCTTCTTATAAGCCAATAAGAAAATGTTTGGAAATAAATGTTCATTAAAAAAAAAAAAGAGCAAAGACCACAATGGGCCTTCCATTTATTTTGAACGAGCTTGATATCCATGCTTCACTATGAAACTACGTGGTTGGGCTTAGTTTTGGGGGAGGAAAATAAAGGGGGAAAAATCTGCCTCTGCCTACCAGCATCCATCAGTATTCAACTGGGTAGCATCCTGTCAATGTGTGAGAGGGTTGAGGGATGTTTGGAAACTGAAACAGTATTTGCTGTGAGCAAGAAGGAGACAGCAAGGAGCCTGGGTATGGCTTAGCTCAACTGTTCTTCACGAAAGCTGCTTGGTGCTGTAAAAGTAAAACTGAAACTTCTCTCTTCTGCTTGTGTTTTGCATTTAGAAGAGATTTCTTTTCAGGTGGGGAGGGGGAGCAGAACTCCTTAGCATCAGAGCATGTTAAGCCCCTGTCACACAGCACCAACGGATGGAAAGAGGATGGAAAACGGAGAGAAACACTTGCCATCCATTGGTTAACACGATCCATCCGTTCTGTACTCACTGCGTCCATTTTTCATCCTCTCTATCCGTCCAGCATCCGTCGACTGAGATTCCATCCGCTCAAAAAGTTTTGAGCTCCTCAAAACTTTTTGAGCGGAAAATGTATCCAACGCGTGCATTCTGTATCCGCAACGCATACGGGGAACATTCTGTTCTACATCCGTCATCATCCGTTACGCATCTGCTATATCCGCTAGGCATCTGCTGCGCATCCGCGCAACTCGCATCCGCTCCAGCGGAAAACGGACACAGGGAGGAAGCGAAACGGACGCGGAACGGACACAAAGCGTTAGTAGCACGGACGGAGAAAAGATGAAAGCCGATGCAGCTCGCATACAAAGCATTAAAACGGAAAAAACGTTCGCAGTGGGACCTATCTCGGATATTTAGGATGTCTGCCTAGAGGATGCAAAAGGACACCGAGGAGAAAACCTATATTTCCTATAAAAAGGGGGAGGAACTCACCTGGATCTCACTTTCAGTCCAGCAGCCCTGCTGTGTAGACCTCTTCAGCCTTCATCTGGCTCTTGCTCTTCCACAGCATCCAGTCATCTCCACCATGGATCATCATACACTCCTTTTGGTAGCCACCATCGTTCTACAACAGTGCGAAGCCATCTACAGACTCTTTCACCTGTTCTATGCGAAGAAAAGGAGACGGCCAAGAAGTGTCTGGGTCTGAATATGGATCGCCAGAAGAGCAGAGTACGGACTGTATAACAAGCTTATGGTGGAGCTGAGGAACCAAGAACCTCGTGCATTCCAGAACTTCATGAGGATGCCTCCAGCCATGTTTGACAAAGTTGTGGAGTGGCTGAGACCCAGGTTGACGAAGCAGAGCACCAACTTCCAGCCCAGCCTGGAACCTGGGCTCAAGGTGGCACTGACTCTTGCGCCACCAGGCCTCAGGGACCACCTACAGGAGCATGCAGTACGGCTGGAGGGTGCCACACAACACCATCAGCATTGTGGTCAGAGAAATGGTGCAGGCCATCATCGAAGAATACCTGGAGGAGCTCCTCCAGTGCCCCTCCACTGAAGAAGGCTGGAAGAAAGTTGCAGAGCAGTGGTATCAGAAGTAGAACTTCCCCCACACTGTTGGAGCCATAGATGGCAAGCACGTGGCCTGCAAAGCTCCAGCCAAGTCAGGGTTTACTTATTTCAACTACAAGGGCTTCTTCAGCATCATCCTCTTCGCCATGGTCTATGCTGACTACAAGTTCATGTACATCGATGCTTCAGGCAACGGGTCAGCTTCAGATGCCCAGGTATACAACACCAGTCACCTCAAGGAGGGGCTGGAACGCAACCTCATCATGGGCTTCCCAGATCCAGACCCCCTGCCCAACGACACACAAGATGTGCCCTACTTCATCGTGGGAAATGACGCCTTCTCCCTCAGAACCTACCTCATGAAGCCCTACACCTCCAGATGCCTCACCCGTGAAGAGAGGATCTTCAACTACAGGCTGTCCAGGGCAAGGGGGGTGGTGGAGAACGCCTTTGGCATCCTGGCCAACAGGCTCCAGGTACTTCTCACCACCATGCAGCATCACCCACAGACCGTGAGGAGGATCATGGAAGCTTGCTGCATCCTGCACAATCTCATGCGCACCCGCTACCCAGTCTTGCAGAACAGGCTCGTGGACCTCCAATAAGGCAATGGGGACATGGAGCCTGGGGAATGGAGGCAAGGGCAAAACCTGATAGACACTGAGGATGTGCAAGGCCCCAACAGAGCCTCACGTGAAGGGAAGAAGCAGCGCAACCTCCTGAAACACTGGTGCAACTCCCCAGCTGGAGCAGTGGAGTGGCAAGACAGGATGGTAGATGATTAATGGATGCTTCCTTCAGCCTGTCTCATCACACGGATGAGATTGGGCCATGTATGTTGGGTGGGCCTACAATGAACAGGCCATTTAATAAAGAGTTGTGTTTGTGTTGACATGTATGGATGAATGATTACATTATTATTGATAATAAAGGGCCAAAGGTGTGGCACCTGGGAGGGTGGACCATACAGTCCCACTATGCTTGCACTGGAGGTTTATCTATCCCCACAGCTATCTCAACCCATCCCACAGCTATCTCAACCCATCCCACCGCTATTACCCATCCCAAAGGTATCCCTGCCCATCCCACAGGTATCCCTGCCCATCCCACAGCTATTACCCATACCAAAGGTATCCCTGCCCATCCCACAGGTATCCCTGCCCATCCCACAGCTATTACCCATTCCAAAGGTATCCCTGCCCATCCCACAGGTATCCCTGCCCATCCCACAGCTATCTTAACCCATCCCACAAGCATGCAAAGGCTTAAACCATTTCTAAAAGTTTCCACCAAGACTTTATTTACTAAAATAAATGAAGCAAGTGTGTGAAGCAAAGATAATCTTTATTCATAACAAGCTGTAAAAGAAAAATGACCCAAGTGTCTCAAGCAAAGATAAAGTCTACAGGTAGCCACCCAATTTCTGGCACTCTTCTTGGTCACTCTGAGGTGTGCCCAGTCTCAGGGGTGAAGGGTCCAGGTGCTGTGGAGCTGGATGCTGCTGGAGTGCTGGTCTGAGGCGTCATTGGGGTTCCTGGCCCCGAGAGGACAACAGGGGATGGTGTGTGGAGGAAGCTCTCAGAGAGCTGGCTTAGTCCTGTGATGTTGAGAGCCCCTTCCTCCAGGACATGGGGTGTCAGCCCCAATACCGATGACAGATGTTGTGAGGCTGGGCTTGGCTGTGGGGTGGAGGAAGGAGCAGTGTAGTGGGGATGTCTGGTCTGAAGCTGAGCAAGGTGAGGCGTGGGTGGCATCTGTGGTGTGGGTGGCATCTGTGGCATGGCTGGCATCGGTGGTGTGGGTGGCATCAGTGGCATCCGATGTACCTGTGCCTGGACTGGGAAGGGCTGCCTGTGCTGCTGGAGCTCCTGGTAGCCGTAGCCTTGGTAGGGGAGGACCTGTGGAAAGCCTTGGAAGGGCAGTGACATCACCTGGGGTGGAGGAGCAGGCCTGGACTGGGTGGGAGCAGGTTCAGCTGGGTCTGGAGGATTATGAAGAAGACCGGTGATCCTGTCCTTTATCACCTGGTACTGTGATTCCGACATGTTCATGAGGGTCTGGTTGACCTTGGTGAGGAAGGGCTTGCGGTTGGAGGATGGGACGTCGGTGTGTACCAGCTGAGAGAGAGATCTACGCTGCTTCTGATGGTGTCCCTGATCTCCAGCAGGACAGTGTGGCTCTGCCCCTCCGGTCTGCCTCTCTGCCTGCTTTCTGTGGAGGTGGAGCTGGGGGTGGATGTGGGTTGTTCTCTGGTGGAAGTGCCCTCTCCTTGCTCCCACTGCGTCAGGGGGTCCTCCACACCCTCCGCCACGGGGAGTGCAGCTGTCGGGGGGGGTCTCCATCGTGGCACGCTCCACAGATACCTGCCTGGACACAGGAGCTGACTCTTGGCCAGAAGAGGACTGGGTCTCTGTGGGCTGCCTGAGAGAGAGGGTTGTGAGAGGGGCTGCTCATCGGTGGCGGATCTCACCCTCCAAGAAGCTGCACTTGGCCATCACATAGGTCTCTTGGTCCATTAGCTTGACTGTGGCCTGGCCAGATTTCTTGAGGTGCAGCTTCCCATACCAGGTGTGCATGTGCTTCCACCAGCTGAGGATCACCTCCGAAGTGTAGCCCAGGCTCTCCGCCTTCTCTCTCCAAGCAGCCTGCTTCCTTTTGGTGTCTCGATAGAGCCTGTGTCCCTTCCGCCAAAGATACTCCTTCTCCCTCAGCCATTCCAGCACCTCATCCTCATGTTCCTCTTCAATGGAGTATTGCCTCCTTTCCCGTTCACGCGTATGCCTCTTCCTCCCTCTGGCAGGGCCATCTGGGCCCTCATCAGAGGGGCTTTGAGGTTGTAGGGGCTGCTCCACACCACCACCACCAGCAGCAGCAACAACAACAGTAGCAGCAAAAGCAGGACCAGCAGCACCAGCACCACCAGCAGCAGCACCAGCACCAGCAGCACTAGCAGGACCAGGATCAGCAGCAGCAGAGTAAGCACCAGCAGCAGCAGCAGGACCAGCAGGACCAGGAGCACCAGCAGGACCAGCAGCACCAGGAGCACCAGTAGCACCAGCAGGACCAGGAGCATCGCCAGCAGAGTAAGCACCAGCAGAAGCACCAGCACCAGGAGCAGCACCAGCAAAAGCCCCAGCACCAGGAGCAGCACCAGCAGAGTAAGCACCAGCAGAAGCACCAGCACCAGCACCAGGAGCAGCGCCAGCAGAAGCTTCAGCACCAGAAGAGTCAGCCCCAGCAAGAGAAGCCCCAGCAGAAGCAGAGTCAGGGCCAGGGGGTGGGATGGTGGCCCTGTCCCTCTTGCCAGGGCTGGTAGCAGATGGCAGAGGCTTTCTCTTCTTCCCCATGGTTGTTGGCTGGCTGGCTGGCTGGCTGGAGCTGTGTCTGGCAGCAGGTCTTTCCTCTGAATGGTGACCTGCTTGCAAGCTGCTTCCCTTTATATCCGCGGGGCTGACGCAATGCATCCTCCCCGCATGCGCAGTGAACGCTTTTCATCCGCTAGGCTTCCGCTCTGCATCCGCTTCATCCGCTCTGCATCCGCTCAGCATCCGTTCCTTCCGCTGCGCATCCGCTTCGCTGTGCTCACCCGGAAGCCCTGCGGATGTGCCATCCGCTCCCATCCACTAGGCTTCCGTGGAGCATCCGCTTTCCATCCTGGCTATGTCCTCCCCCCGTCCGTTCCTTTCCATTGTTGTCTGCTCTGGTTATGCAAATTCAGGGCACTTTTGAGAGCGGATAACAACGGATGGAACATTTTCTCGTCCGCTGTGTCCTTTTTACAAACATTTTGCATCCGTCGGCCAATGTGACAGGCCCTTTAATAATAATATACGAAATACTAATGCTCTGATGGTCATTTCAAAAAATCCTTTCTTATGAGCACCTAGAAGCCAAGAGGAACATATTTGCCAAATTTAAAGTTTGTAGGCTTTACAGTTCTGGAGGTTTTGTGATGATACATGAGTGGTATTTCACTTTTATATATAACGATTGAATCTTATGCTTTTCGACAGGTTGGAAAGCTCTACAGTGAACTAGACGTGGTAAAAATGAATGTCAGAGTCATGTCAGCAATATTGAAAGAAAATGTTCCTGGAGCAGAAAACCCAGATGATATGGCACTACTACAGGTAGTATAACACAGGGTTTTTGTTGTTGTTATTGTTGTTTCTGTTTTGTGCTGGAAGTGTAAATACTTCCTGCACGACTGTCAAGCATAGTCGTTATACAGCAAGGGTCCTCAGTGCCTGGGCTGCAGCTCACTACTAGGCCGCAGCCTGTTTGAAACCTGGATGTGGGAGAAGTGAGCAAGCACGCATGTGAAGCTCCAGCTCTGCTCACACAAACGGAGGACATTGCATTCATGCATGAAGCTCCATTCACATGAATGGAGTTTTGGGTGCAAGTGCCTTCCATTCGCACAAGTAGAGCACAAGCACCCTCCTCTCAAGTGCTCTCCGCTCACAAGTGTATCTTCATGTACAAGCACAAGTACCTACTGTTCATGTTAATGGAGCTTCGTGCATGAACGCAAGCACCCTCTGCTTGCACGCAAAACTCCATTTGTGGAGTGGAAGGCATGTGTGCCTGCCATTCATAGGCCCTCCTCCCAACCAAGGCAGGCCAGGCTTCCAACTAGAAAGGTTGGGGGGCACTGTTATACAGAAGTTTAGTAGATGGGAAAAGTATGGCAGCATATCACAAGTAAGAAATGCTCCAAGTAAGATTGCTCATCTGGCTCCGGCAATTCCTCAGTTGCTCCCTGAATTCCCCAGAGTGTTGATTTTATGATTAAGAAGCATTCTGGGCACAGTGAGATATCTTTTCATCTAACTCTTTTCTTATTAATAAATAAGAGTCTGCCAAACGCAAGACTCCAAAATGTGAGGAGAATGAATGGAAGTCACAAGAAGGAGGTAAAATTTTCTTCTTTAAAAATTATAGCATCTATTTGGGTTCTATCCACTTTAAAAATAGCTATTTGTCTTACGTTATTTCTAGTATCGGTATAGCCCTTGGATTTCAACCACATCTGGGACCAGAAACTCTGTTACTAAGCAATGCACTTGTTAAGTGAGTTGTGCCATATCATATGACCTTTTTTGCCACTGTCATTAAGTGAATCACATTGTTGTTTAAGTGAATATAGCTTCCACCATTGATTTTGCTTGTTGGAAGTTTCCTTTGAACGTTGCAGATGGTGATTACCCGACCCAGGGATACTGCGACTGACATAAATACCTATCAGTTACCAGGCACCTGAATTTTGATCACATGGTTTAGTGTAGCAGTTAAGGCTAGAAACCAGGACACTGTGAATTCTAGTCCTGCCTTAGCCATGAAAGTTGATTGACTGGTTTCAGGCCCATCCCTCTGTCTCAGCCCAACTCACCTCACAGGGTTGTTGTTGTGGGGAAAATAGGAGGAGGAAAGTGTGTTGGATATGTTTGCCACCTTGAATTATTTAGAAAATAATAAAGTTAGGATATAAAAAGTCATAAGTTACTTTTTCAATGCAACTTTAAATGGCATAAAACAAATGGCTGTCAGTCAAGGACTTTTTGTAAGCATTTGTAGTTGGCATATGCTATCATTTTTCCAGAGCGACAAGATTCCCACAGTTGACATCTCTCGAAGGCTCCATGATAACTCCAACTGAGGAAAAGATGGGGCAGTGTTACTAGAAACGAAATATCTGGGACAGTGATTGTCTAGCATACTTTCTCCCCCTTTATATATTCTTTTTAATTATATTCTTTTCTCCTTTGGATATCATCTTTCTTTGTGAAACAGCAGTCTTTCTTTGTGAAAAGCAACCTATTATTTCCTAAAGTCTGGCTTGATCTTTTGCGGAAAATTGGGCCAAAAACAACTACTTGCCTATCCTTGATTTGTGGTATGGAAAATATTTACCCTTTTGATAGTTTTTCATAAGGTGGATTTGAGATGAGGTATTTGGTAAATAAAGACCAAGATTACCTCATACTGTAAAATGATAGGTCTGTAATTAGATAACATCACCATTCAAAACTGCTGTGGAAATATCAGCTCATGAAGAAACAGGAGTTAGACTAGGGAGCAATATGGTGTCTTCTTGTTTGTTTTTAATATGTCAAGTTTCTGCAACAGAATCTAATTAATCTTTAAATGCCATAAGATTCTGTAACATGACTGTCCCTCTGAGGCCTTTATGATATATGTGGTAGTCCTCCAGTGATTTCTGGATCACTATATTTATGATCATTATTGTGATCATAAATATGATCACTATATTTCTATGTTTGTTTCCTTTGTGCTAAGCTATAAATCTAGCTAAGATCTATGCAGCCAAATTCTATGCACTCTTATTTGAGGATGCCTATATATTCTGTGTACAACAGGATTCACTCCCTGTATCTTAGTGAGCAGTAAGATGTTATCCCTAGTCAGAAATGTTCAGAATGGCAGAATACCAAAAAATAAGGTGAAAATGTTAAAGTGAGCATTAAATTAACATTGAACCCCTCAGAAGTAGAGTAGTTACATTTATTCTCTGACAAAGTGTCAAGGTAGAGTCTTCAAAGCACGTAACAACATTCAGTCTTCTGCTTATTTTCCTTACCCACTTTAAAAGAAACACAATTTTAATGCATCTCTTTCCACAACTGGAAAAATTAGAATCATGTTGCAACAATAATTTGGAGTCCAATGGATCTTCAGTTTCCTTTTTCTTACGGTGGAGCCTCTGGCTTTCCAAAGATAGTTTTTACTACTAGAATTCTTTTTCTTCACAAGGAAATATGAACAATCCTACAGGCACTGAGGGAACTTCTTAGGGACTATAAGATTGCATGCTGAAACCTCTTATGTTTGTTTCCTGATGTCTGATGCTTCCTGCTGTGTTGATCCTACTTTTTCTATTTCTTTCTCCCACATCTTTTCTGAAGAAACTTAGTATATGCTTGAGTGAACGGAAAGCTGTATTTTATAAAACAAACTTAGGAAGTTTTTTTCAATAATAAACATTGCAAATGATCTATAGGAAAGGTGTGAACATTCACTTTCCTTCACAGGAGCCTGTTTTCTCTAAAGGTAATGGCAACCATAGAGTAAGTGTGTATTTTAGATAAAGATTTTTCATTTCACAATCGTTGGATGCAAAAAAAGGGTAATAAAAGGAATAAAGTGATTAGAGCAATTTCCTTTTGTACTTCAATTGATTTCACTGACAAGAAAAGTAAGCCAATTGGGGTGTTATCTTTAAGTTTTCCCAAAGTATGCACAATGAGGAAAATGATACTATGTTTGGTTTTCCTGTAATCTTACAATTTAAGTCTATCTATTTGTCTAGATTCCTGAAACAACATGTCACTATGCACACAAACACATATTCTAGATAAGTATTCAACCTCCATGTAACAAAATCTATAAAAAAATACACTCACTGGAAAGTTAGATGGTCCCTGTTCTAAGACCTGACTCATACAAATGTTAAATCGGTTCAAAAAAGCAAAAAGTCCAAACCTTGGTTTTCTAAACAAGCTCCTGTTTGTATTCATATCAATCTATATTTTGAGTTTATTGTTAAGGATCTCTCTCCTAAATATAATTTGGCTGTCATTGGAATTTGGTTGTCATACTTGCACCCAGTTAATTTATGACTTAGCATACTGACAAAACACATAACAGCTGGATTCTAAGCATAAAGCAAACAGTAGTAGAGCTTAGCATTATGTATGAACCAAGCCTATGTCTAAGTATTATGATCCCTCTCATGTCTCAGAAAGAAATTTATAAAATGGAACATAGATTTTATTAAATGTATGTTTAAAAGTATACACCAACATACATGAATAAAATACATTCTAAATCGATTCCTGTATGAATATCTCTCACAAAATTCAGACTATTCCCTTCACACTTCCTTCCATATATAATTTTTACCTTTTATCTTAGAATTGGAGTAGAATGTGGGATTTAGCATAAATTTATTTTTGGTTTCTTAATATTTTTGATTAGCAAAACAAAACATTTTTGTCTCTGGCTTTCTTCCTGAAGGAACCATAGTGGTACAGTGGTTAGAATGTAGTATTGCAGACTAATTTTGCCTGCTGCTAGGAGTTCGATCCTGACCTATTCTTCCGGGGTCAGTAAAATGAGGACCAAGATGGTTGCGGGCAATATGCTGACTCTGTAAACCACTTAAAGCAATGGTCCCCAACCTTTCTAGCAAAACAGACCAGCAGTAGTGCCAGGGTGGGGAAGAGGATGCTTCATATGAGCATCCTAAATCCCATACATGCACAAATAAAGCTTTACATTCTTGCCCGCTGCTTGCACAGTCTGGTTCCCAACAGGTCTGCAGCCCATGGGTTGGGGACTCCTGGCTTAGAGAGTATTGTAAAGCACTATGAAGCTGTATGTAAGTCTAAGTGTTATTGCTATTACTTCCATGTACTTTGGTGCTGCATCCTTCATGATGTTACCTAAAGCATTTGCTGTATGGTTACAGTCACCAAAAGGGAGAGAGGCCTATGGCCATTTCTAAAAAGTTTTTTACTATGTTTTAAAATGTGACATGTTTCCTCCATTAAATACATAATGATGGGTGGGGAGGATTAATAAATTAAAGACATTTTTTAATCCCTTGTGGATCTGTGCTTTTGATGTTTTCGGTATTTTCAGTATCTCTTTATTTTTGCTATTCAAATGTAAATAGTACACCTTTTCTCCCTTGGTAGAAGCTCTACAAAACAAGTCGGGCAATGCAAGATAGAATTATGGAATTGCTAGCAACTGTGGAGAATGAAGACGTGATTACTGAACTCATACAAATGAATGAAAATCTAAATAATGTCTTACTGGGACATGAAAGGTATTATTACTTAATGTCATATATGTAGTCTGTGCTAACAAATCGTTGTGCCTTTCTTCATGAACAGTATATCTCTTTATTTACTTTCTCCTACTACGCAACAATGGGGTGAAGGAATGCTGGATCTTAAGTTTGGAACAGTTCATAGAAATAATAAATGAATAGGTTATGTTCTTTGCATTGGACAAGGATGAAGCCTAATAAATGGAGATGGAGTATAGAATAAACTTCAACCTTTTTTGAGAAGCATATCACAAGGAAGAAACAAACATGGCTCCTTACCAAAAGTTCAAATATCTATAAATAGGTTAAACTATCATACTATTTTCTTTTCTTAATTGCTTGTAAAAATGACTATTAAAAAATGTCATCTGTAACTATAACACAATGTTCAGAGGCTGTAAGATGAATTGGATATCAGCTATCACACATCTAGTACAAATATCGTACACTCATTTAATCAAACCAAGGGTTGACCACTGATATAACTGTGAAGATATAAGCTCCCTTTGTTCTACTATTATGAAAGATTGGAATAGGATGTTAAGTACTGCTGTGTATCATATTAAAAGTACTATATCAATAAAAATTGCTATACGCTTTCCCCTCCTATCAGAATACATGGAAATACTAGAGGGTTGTGGAACGTCTTTTGCAATGGAGGTAGTCCTTGCTTACCAAGCACTTGTTAAGTTGCCTTTTAAAGTTATGATAGCATTAAAAAAGAAGACTCCTGCTGGGCTCTCAAAGCTGCAGCCATCACAGTATCCTCACAGTGACATGATCCCAATTTGGGCATTTGCAATCTCTGCTCATTTACTATGATTGCAGCATCCCGTGATCATGTTATCAGCATTTGTGACTTTCACAGACAGCTTCTGACAACCGAAATTATTGGGGAAACTGGTGGGAAGTCTTAAGTCATGTGACATTCTGTTCAATGAACCACAGTTATTCTCTTAACAATTGCAGTCGGAATTGACGTAAGTCGAACAACACTCACATGACATTTTACTCTATGACTATATCACTTTGTAATGGAATTGCCAGGCCTAAGTGTACTTCATAAGTGAAGACTGCTTGTATCAGAAAAAAAAAAAGAACTTAGAATCTCAAGAGACTGAATTTACATCCAAACTGGAGTGCATTTAAATATAGCTTGAGATTTCCATCCAAGGCTGGTTGTAATATTCAACATTTTTATCCTATAAAAGTTTCTTTTTCAGTTAGATTTGGAAGGTAGTTTGAGCTTTATGAAGAAGATCAGTTAGTCTGGGACATTATTGAGAGGCTGAGTAGACACTGATTGCCTGACTCACTTGTAAACACAATTTCCTTTGAAATGGAGTTCAAACTGAAGAACAAAAGATTCTGGTTACATTTCAGAATAACAGCAAAAAGGAGTCTGCCCTGAAGTGTGAATGCAACTCTTGATAATAAGTATTTGTTATTAATATTTGTTACAAATACTAGGAAAGATACAATACAAGGAAAACAAACTTTTATACAATTCAAACTGTGCATCTTTCTCTCACCAGGAGATTCTGGTTGGTTGGTTGGTTGTTTGATTGGTTGGTTGGTTGTTTTGACAGAAGAAGCAACCAACATCTATATGTGTTACTATAACAAGCACTTGCTTCTGCTAAGCTTCATATAACCTATAGGCAGGGTAGTCATTTTACAGGGATTTCAGGGCAGTCTGTTACCAGAGGAAGGCACTGCATGACCAGTTTCCATATATTTGGAACTCACTCTAAATAATCAACCAGATATGTTTTCAGTTACCTTGATCATCAGGAGGCAGACACTGTGTGATTGGTATGTCCTATTTGGGAGCTTGTTGGTACAACCTTCCATGTCTCTCAAGGTCTCATGTTCTATTCCTATCCTTAAGCCTTCAACTACAAGCCTAAAAAAATAGGTGAAATCAATCTGAAAAATTGCAGGTTTTGACAGGTTTTAGGGACAGCTAAGAGCACAAGGCATCTTGGAGGTCTTCTTCCATCATTCCTGAATGAAAACAAATTAAAGTTTTAAATTGTTGTTGAATTCTGGCAGTTATTCTATTAGTTTTGGGTATCAGAATGTTGGGGTGCTGGGCAAGGCAGTATTGCAAGCAATTTGAGCACGACCAATTTCCCACCTTTGCTTTATAAGCTGTTTGTTACTATCTAGGAGTGACATTACTATACTCTTCACTGTGACATTTGTGTCCCATATTCCAGAAAGCCTCTGTCATGGCCAGTAAGTATCCATGCATTCTGAATGTTTGTGCTGAAAATTCTCGGGGTTCTAGTTTGTCATGCCTCCTTCCACATTAAGAGATATACAGTATAAGGCGGGTTCAGGAAGAATAGTCTCCAGAACTTTCTTTAACCAAGAGTACTATGCCCTCAAAAAAAGAGCAGGAAGGTGGTACTCTGAAATCCTTGTTTTTCACTTTTGAGTCATCTGCTGCTTATAGGAGTACCTGGTATTGCACAATAGGAACAAAAGAGATTTATTTCAGTTGTTCCAGTAATACCTCTACAGTTTTGTTTCCTTATAGCATCTGTGGCTTAATGGTGCTCAAGATTTGAATATGCTAAGTCATCTCAGACTCTCAAATATAAAAGGACAGGTACTGCATATAAATATGAAAGTTGCTATTAATCTCCATATTTATGTGTTTTATGTTAATAAAACTCACTGTCATTGCCTTGTATGAAATTGATTATATCGACTACACTATTTTTATATAGGTTTTCTAGAAACAGAGTACGCTTCTGGGAGAATCAGAGAATTCAGAATGAAAATGCATCAGTAAGTAACTGATAGTCATTTCTACCAGTCTAGAACAACATTTTGTGGTTCATCCTAAAATTCAGAATATTTTTTCCTTCCAAAACTAGAAATGTTCACAGAATTAAGATCACTGAGTTAAGCATGGTTTATTCTTTTGAAAGTTCTCATCTTCCTATCCTCATGATATTCTAGTTAGTAAAAAACAAAAGCATACAGGGAGGAGTGAGGATTTAGACAATATGAATCCACTCTAAGCATGATAGGAATGAAGAGCTTCGAGAAGAGGGAAAAAACATGTTGTGAACACAGGAAAGCAGCTACGGTATTATCATCTGCCTTATCTAAATCTCACCTGGCAGAAGACAATTCTCTTTTGTTCATTTATCTTCAGTGTGCAGTAATCTTCTGGCTGGCATGGAGCCATATGTCATATTCAATATAATTTATGCTTATCAAATAATAGGTAACAAATGTAAAAACTGAGCAAGATTTCTAAGGTGTTCTTAACTGGGCAGGAACCTTTGAAGGAAGTTAATGACTTCATTCTGGCTTTTGAGGTCATATTGGATACTTTAGTGGTCTTGGCCAATGAATGGATTGTCCTCAACAGGAAGGAGACAAGACGGATATGCCTCCATTGATCTTCTGAATTTATCAGCAATTTGTGGCATCCATAAATATGAGGACACGGTGAAATGGGGATTTCGTTTCTTGTGATTGTGTCCAAAAACCCTGTAGAAACCTCATGTTTAACATCAGGAATTTCATAGAGACCATGCTTTTTTATATTTATTTGTTTTATTTTATTTTTGATGCTACCCAACTCCAGCTGACTCTAGGTGGTTTACAGGATTAAAAACTTTTTAAAATAATACAAAAATAACAAATAAATAAGTACATAATCAAAATCAACCCCCTCTCCAAATTACAAAACAATTACAAAGTGACAAACCCATACATCTGAAACAGGTCCATCGACACTACTCTGATGTCTGGAAGAATCGCCAGTTTTTCGTATAAAATCTCTAGAAGTGGTAAGTGTTTTGGGTAGAGATATAGCACTGTGTTGCTGAGACCAAATATGATTCTTGTCATCTGAACAAGAGAAGTGTATGAAGATGATGAAACAATACCTGGAAGTTGTAACAGCTGAGAACCATGAATATGAATCCTACAATATGGCTGTTCTTTAAGTGATCCTTAGTTCCAAGAGTTAGAGGCATAGCCTGTTGTGCTGCCACACACACACACACACACACACACACACACACACACACACCATGGTGTAAGGAGTCTTTATCGAGGCTTCCGAACCTGGATTGATATTCCCCAGCAATTCCCTATGCCAGCACCAATTCAATCCCAATGAGTCTCTCAGGCTACTCAAATTAAGCCAACACTAATCCTCAAGGCAAAGACAAATCCAGTCCACTAGGTTAAAGCGAGTTCCCAAGGCAAAGGCAAGTTTCAAGACCAAAGCAAATCCACAAGCAAAAGCAAGGCAAGGCAAAGGAAACCGAGTCCTAAGTTCAAGGCAAAAACATACAAGAAGACAACAAATGTTGTTCCCAGCATCATCTCCATCTGTCTGCTGGGCTAAACAGCCAACTTCTGGTGCAGTCTGTCAAGAAGGGCAAGGCTGCCTCCTTGAGAATAATGTGACTGACCTTAGCTGCTCCTGCCTTTCCTCTATCCTACCTGTTCTTGGATCAGGTGCAAAAGGCAGTTCTACTTCCTCATTGCTGACTGGCTGCAGTGTATACTTTCCTCACCTGAAGTCAAAGGGATGTCCTGCTGTGGCTATGCTTCAGCCAAACCAGTCTCAGATGGCTACTTGGAGCCATTGACCAACTTCCTCCTAAGATGAATTCGAGATCCTTGTGTTAACCATCACAAAATCCTACATTACTTGGGAGCTGGATATCTGAAAGATTCCCTCAAGAAGAACTGTAACAACTTGCCGGGGACCTTAAATCCTCCCATCTCATCATCATGTAGAAAAATATAGCAATCAGTTCTACCATGAATATGCAGTGTTCTCTTCTGAGAGGTATTTCTAGGCCCAATTCAAAGTATTTTGAGCCCCAAGCTAGGACCTATTTCTTTTGCTAGAAATTCATGAAAAGTGGACTTTGCTGTCCTGTTTTTTAAATTTTGTGTTGATTTGATCTACCCTTATTGAAGTAAGGGTGTTTGTTTTAATGTTATTACCTTAAATGCACTATGGCTTATGTCAGGCGGGATGCAAATTGAATGAGTACAGTATGTAAATAATCACTGACTTCAAGAGATCCTCACTGCCAACAAGATGTGTTATTATTGATATTATTGCAGTTAGAGGTGTTTAATATGGGCTCAGAGGCAAAGTAGGCATCATATCTAATAACTTTTGTTTAATTTTGAGGCCGGTGGCAACCAACCATCTGCTCCTTCCTGTGATTTGCTTGACCTTGAGTCATGTCTTCCTGCTGCTGTGCCAAAGCCTGTGAGAACTGACCTTCCCCAGTCTTCTGAATTAAGTAAGTAAAATAAATAAACTCCAATATTTTAACAGAATTTTAGAAGCTATGTAAGGAAAAAAATTCTTTGGATTCTACTTTGCAGATTTGTTTGAGGACTGTGCTAAGTGTAAACATATTTTAAAACATAATTTTAAATATGTTTCAGATAAAGGTGGTGGCTTATCTTCCTATCAGTATTTGGGATTGTTTCAAATGCATTTCAGCTACCAGAGAAATTCTGCTGACATTCAGAGCAGGAGCAGTAGGTAGGCTGGTTAGCTGAATTTCTTTAGAGGTTGTTGGTTTGGAGGAGCTCTGCTCTCTTCCTGGCATGGCAGCAAGAAGATAGATTGCTCTTGAAGTTGCACACAAAGGTGGCAGAAATTTTGACTGTTACACTGCCTAGCTATAGGCTTATGGGATGCCTATCCCAGTCTAACATGTCAAGTGTACAGGTAGTCCTTGACTTAACAGTTTGTTTAGTGACCATTTGAAGTTACATTGGCACTGGAAAAAAGTGACATATGCTTAAGACCAATACAGCATTGGTCATGTGATCAAAATTCAGACACTTGGCAACTGACTCACATTTATGACAGCTGCAGTGTACCAGGGCCGTGTGATCACCTTTTGTGACCTTCTGACATGCAAAGTCAATGGGGAAGCCAGATTCACTTAACAACCGTCTCCTAACTTAACTGCAGTGATTCACTTAACAACTGTGGAAAGGAAAGGTGATAAAATGGTACAAAACTCAATGAACAACTGTCTCATTTAGCAGTAGAAATTTTGGGTTCAATTGGGTCAAGGACTACCTATATTGGGTCATGGGTCAAGGACTACCTATATTGATTACCATGTAGAAGGCAATAGCAATATCTATTATTAGTATCTCATATGCATTTAGTGTGCCTAAGAAAAATGTGCCTAAGAAAAGGCTAAATACTGAGCTCCTTTATACTGTGTTTTTACCAAATGCTGACCAAATTTGTTTCCTGTATTTGAATACATGCAGGAAAATTCTGCCATTCACAATTACTAACTTGCCTCCCTTCAGATTATCCGCCCCAAAGTTTGGATGCTCCATATCCTCATTCAGCTGTGCCATCAATATACCCTCAACTAAACTCACTTGGTTTTGTGAATGCTTCACAGTCTTTGTAAGTAGCAGTGTTTAAAGTCATGTAAACATTTAGACAACCTTTGATACTTCATTAAGATCTCATCATTGGAAGTTTATCCAATAATTAGCTAGGCTTGTAGCAGATTTGATTTTCATTAATCCTTCATTTTAAAAGCTAATTTATGTAAAGTCATATAGCTATTGCAAATGAAGCAACAGACTAAGAAGCATAACATTGACTAATAAATTATCAATAGCACTTAAGACTTATATACCACTTCACAGTGCTTTATAGCTCTAAGCAGTTTACAGAGTAAGCCTATTTACCCCAACAATCTGGTTCCTCATTTTACCAACCTCGGAAGGATGGAAAGCTGAGTCAATCCTGAACCTGGTGAGATTTGAACTGCCAAATTGCAGGCAGGCAGCAGTTAACAGAAGTAGCCTATAGTTCTGCATTCTAACCACTGTGCTACTGTGGCTCTTCTAAATAGCTGAATAGCTAATTGCCCTGTTTTTGGCACAGCCATCATATTGCATTCTATTTATATTGTATTTTGTTGGTGGATTCCAATGCACTGTTTTTCCTTTTAAAGATTCCCAACAGAAGCACAAAGAACATCCCAGGTGATCCCAAATGATTCAATGTATGTCAACGTGAGTATCAAACTGTGTCCTGGTTTCTTTGTTTATTTAATTATTTGTTGACGATTTCACCTTGGGCGGCTTACCTAGGTGGATTACAACAATAAAAATAGAGAAATGAAAAGAAAATGTAAATAGGACAGTAGCAACAGAGGTGGTATTCAGCAGGTTCTGGAGAACTGGTGGCAGAAATTTTGAGTAGTCTGGAGAGCGGGCAAATACCACCTCTGACTTGCCCCACCCCCATCTATTTTCTGCCTCCTGAGTCCCAGCTGATCGTCTTGGTCTTCTTTTGTTGCCTTGCACAGGAGAACGGAGCTGGAAAGCAGGTTAGTGGGGTAGGAAGGGAATGGGGATTTTGCAATAACCTTCCCCTGCCATGCCACCAAGGCATGCCCACCAAGCCACACCCCACCCACCAAGCCACGCCCACAGAACTGGTATTAAAAAAAAATTGAATCCCATCAGAGTAGCAAAGTAATGGAATAATAGAATAAACAATGAAAAAGAAAATGAGAATATAGCAATGTAAGAACAAAAGATGGCCAGGTAGGGAAGCAGGAGGGCAAGAGGATTTTTCTTCTCAGTCTAGCCACCTCCAGTAGTAGCCAGTTCCAGTGTGGTAGTCCCCCATTTGGTCCCCAACCAGCCAGAAGAGTCAGGTTTTCAGACTCTTATGGAAGGATAGAAGGCTGGAGGCAGATCTCACCTTTAATGGTAGGATGTTCGAAAGACCATGTCCAAGGCAGAGAAGGCTCTTCTTCTGGATCCTGACATCAGAGTTCTTTGATTGAAGGGATCTGCAGTAGACCCACTCTGTCAACACAAGTGGGGCAGACTTGTCCTAGCAGGATATGACAGTTCATCAGACCTATGCCATTAAGGGCTTTAAAGGTCATTACCAATACCTTGAACTGCACCCAGAAGCAGATGGGTAGCCAGTACAGTTTGTGGGACAGAAGTGTAAGGATTCTAGAGATTGCTCTCGTTCTCACTTTGAACCAGCTGAAGCTTCTGAAGGGATTTCAAGAATTGCCTCACGTATAGCATATTACAGTAGTCCAGATAATAAATGACCAGCCTTGAGTCACTGAGTGAAGGGACTCATAATCCAGGAAAGGTTGTAGCTGGTGCACTAACCAGAGCTATATAAAAGTTCTCCTAGTCATACCCGTCACCTGCTCTTCAACTTTAGTCTTAAAATTCTTCGAGTTTAGTCACAAGCATTAGAAAAACTGTAAACGCTTTAGCTGTATTCACTCTTTTGTAAACTATGATTATAGGTTAGTGACAGAGGTGGTATTCAGCAGGTTCTAACCAGTTCTGGAGAACCAGTAGCAGAAATTTTGAGTAGTTCGCAGAACCAGCAAATACCACCTCTGGCTGGAGATTTTACAGTATCCTTCCCCTGCCACACCCACCAAGCCATGCCCACAGAACCAATGGTAAAAAAAATTTAATCCCACCACTGGTTAGTGAGTTGTGTCAACACACCCACTAAACGTGCACTGTGGGAGAGAAATTATCCCTAACTTTTTCAGATCGTTGCTAAGGATTCCTAATCCCCAGAGATCAGTTGTAGCCAAGAAATACAAAAAGGTGCATTAGGCTAAATTTATTTCCTCAGTGCTCATTGTTTTGTAACCAGCATATATCACATGAATGCAGGTACAAATAAAATTTAAAAAAATCATCAGGCTGGAGTTGAATTTTTTAAAAATGTATTGTCCAGGATGCAGAGTCTAAGAAGTCTGATTCCATCAACCAAATGCAGAATGTTTTGAATTCTACTGGGTTAATTCCATGGGGTTAATGCAATCTAAACAATCCTGTGGATCTTTTCTAAATGATTTATTCGATGCCATTTAATTTATAGAGAATTAACAAAAAGATTACTTAATGTACTGTTTATATTAATAGTATCCTTGTTTTTATTATAGCCTTATGTGGTATAGACAAAAAAGAATGAACCACCTTGTTATGCTAAACCATTTTTTACCAATGCACCTTCCTGCATATCTGATTTAATTCACTTAATTTCATTAGGTAAACACATGTTTAAATCCAGAGCCCTTGCATGCAGTAAACCATCTAAGTAATGGTACAGGAAATACACCACCAGGAGGTAATTTTTTATTATTACAATTAGAGTTTGCAGTTGCATTATTATAATTACAAGACTATAGGTAATTGTAATTGAGCCCAAAATTACAATCGTAATTCATAGTGGTCATTAAGCAGGTCACAACATGACTGCAGCTGATTTATGACTTTTTGCAGCAGTTATTAAGCAAACACTACACTTGTTGACCAAACCTGTTTTACTCAATGAATGTTTTTTGCCAGAAACTAAAATTCAATGCTGGTTTCCAGCAAAACTGCCCAAAATCACAATCATATGACCGTGGGATGTTGCAAAGTCATAAATGCAAGCTGGTTGTCAAGCATTCAAAATGCAATGATGTGACTGCATGGGGGGCATGATTATCGGAACTCCAGAACTGGGTTGTTAGTTCTGGGAAGGTTCTTTGTAATCTTGAATGGCTGCCAAGTGACCAGTAGGTTCACTTTGAATGATTTTCATTTAGAGGGCATATATATTGGAAAAGCAAATTCACATCATTGCCAGAGGAATTAACTGTGTTGTTTTAAGTCCATCCCTCTGTCACTCTCTCTCATAGCCTGCCTTACATTCAAGAGTTCAAGATGTACATTGCCTTCCCCACTCCCATTTCCCCTGACAATAACAACTCTGAGAGTAGATTGAGCAGAGAGAGAGAGAGCAATTGCACAAAATCAACTAGTCAGCTTCTGTGGATGAGATTGGACGTGTATCTCATAATTCCTAGTTCAATTTTTTTCACCACTATACATATGTGAAGATGGGGCAGGAAGGCAGGAGCAATTGCTCTGTATTCTCCTGGTATTTTATTTAAAAAGGGAGTTCAAATGTTTAGTCTGCTCACTCCTGAACTTTTACTGCTGGGAGAAAATGTTACCCAGATCCTATTCCTTTCACATTTCCCTTCCATATATCATGTTTACTTTTTGTCTTAGAATTGGAGTAGAATATAGGATTCAATATAAATTTATTTTTGGTTCCTTGATACATTTGATTAGCAAAATAAAACTTTTTTTTGTCTCTGGCTTGCTTTTTCCAGACATATCAAAAACCAACTCATATCCTCCTAATTATTGTGAACTGATGGAATTTGATCCTTTGGCCCCTTGTGACCCAACCAAGTAAGTGATTGTCAAAATGACTCAATTGTTGCTTGCTTATTTCTTGTCTTAACAGTCCAGGCCAACACAGACAGCTTTTCTTATACAAGCACAGCAAAAATATTACATTTGTTGAGGTAATTCCCCGTTAGGAGAATGAGTGCATACAGGGAGACGTATAGAGAGTAGTGTTGGAATAATACACACAGAGCACACAGATACACAGGACAGTAAATGTAGGTTTTTACTTCCAGAAAGGTTTAAGCAAAGTCCAAAATAAGGAATCCAGAGTCATTCACAGGTAAATCAGTCAGTTTTTCAATCCAGGGATAATTCAATGACAAATCCCAGTGTCAAAAAATAGTTCAGTAACAGACTTACATTAAATCCAGTAATATCAGTCAATTAGAAGAAATGGAGCAACAGCAATACTTTCCAATAGAAGGAAACAGATACTCAGACACACTCTCTTCTGAGACTAAGACTAAAACAATCCAGGTTTCTGGCTCCATCTTATGGCTGTTTGAAAAACCACACCCAATTGCAGTTTTTGCACTCTCTTAAAGACATAGTACTAAAATGCTTATCCTGGTTTATATATTTCTAACCCAAATACTTGTTAGGTGACTTATATTCCTAACATTCTCCCCTTTTGGGTAAGATAATACATACAACCTTACATTCTAAGTCCATAATCCTCACAGCAAGCCTTATGTTTTATAGAACCTTGGGCCTTTGTAAAATGATCTGCTATATTGTTTTCTGACATACAGTATTCCAGCTTAATCATTTTACTTTGCACACATTGTCTCACATTTAAATATCCTAAATCTGTGTGTTTTGTTCTTGTTTTAACAGCAATATTTGAAGCCATCTGTATTGCCGATTGGTTATCTTTGTAAATAACAATAGGATATGTTACATCAATTTCCATATCAATCAATAATTGCTTATACAAAACTAAATCTGTACATAATAAAGACAAACATGAGAATTCAGCCTCCATTGTTGACAAACTTAGATGTTTCTGTCTAATAGATCTCCATCCAATCAATGCTTTTCCCAATAATACAGCAGTACCCGAAGTAGATTTTCGTGTATTTATGTCTGTAGCAAAATGTGCATCAGCATATGCAGTTAAATTCAGTTCATCTTTTGGCTCCAAATACAATGCATTATGCAGTGTCTGTTAAATCGCGCTAATTGATTAACACTGTAGGCAATATCTGGCCTTGACCAATTACTGAGATAAGATAAACTACCAATCAAGGACTGATAAATGTTCTTATCAAAAACAGGACTTTGTACATCACTATGGCTAAACTCCTGGCTCATTGGTGTCTTAGCTGGTTTACAAAGTTCAATTTTAAAACTTTTTAGTAATTGGTTAATTTTATTTGCTTGTGAGATCTTGTATCCTCCTCTAGTTCTATCTATCTTTAAACCAAGATATTGTTTTATTTCTCCTAATTGTTTTATCTTAAATTTCTTTTCCAATCGTAAAATTATCTCAGTAGCTTCTTGTTCAATTTTGGTGATTAATGCTATGTCATGAGTAAATAATAGCAACAATGAAATTATACCATTATTTTCTCTTTTGAACAAACATGGATCAGCCATGCCAGCTACAAAGCCTAGTTTAATTAATTCTTTAACTATACATTGGTTCCACTCATATCCTGATTGCTTCAAACCATAAAGACTCTTTTTCAATTTCCAGCAATCAGTTGTTTTATCAGTATATCATTTTCGAGACCTAAAGGTTTTTTTAAATGTATAGTGTGTTGCAACGGTGCATGCATATATGCTGTCTATATCCAAATGATTTACAATGTATTTCTCCTTAGCTGCCCACACTAATGCTGTTCTTAATGTAGTAGCCTTCAGACTTGGTGCAAACACCTCATCATAGTCATTTGCTGTCTGATTAAACCCTTGTGCTACTAAGCTGGCTTTATGGGTAACAGTCCCATCTGAGACTGGGACTAGGCCTGGGTTGTCAGAAAGTATAAATAAGAATCTGAATTCCCACATAGGTTGTTTTAAAACAGCCTACAGTCTATTCACTTCAAATTCCATAGCTCAGTATCACTTATCCCAAAGAACCTGATCCTCACATTGTAATCAGGGTAACTTCTCATCTTCCCTTTTTGGATCCATAAAAAGTAACCTCTGGTGTTCATTATACTCATTTTTCTGTTCAGTGTTATAAGTTTTTATCCTCTCGCAGTTCTCAAATGCACATGTATATTTCTTCTCATATGACCTCAAAATGTTTGAGGAAATCCCACTATAGCTATACACCATACTTGATAAGTTAAAATCTCCTATTCACTAAGCCTACGGATCTGCAAAAAGAAAAGGAAATTAAGAACACTAAACTAAGCACTATGTAAAGTTATGGACTGAGAGGCAAGTTCATTGCCATTGATAGAAACTAGATTGGTGTTACCCAAAGAGAAAAGTGGGGAAATTCATTTTTATCCTGAGCTGGCAGCCCAATTCTACATACTGCAGTGTCTCAGATGTTTCCATAGTCTGTCAAAGCTGTATTTCAGAGGGAAGATGAAAATATTCTATTCCACCTATTGTGAGAAAAATAATTAGACAACTAAGGGAAGGGATATGAATTTGCCTTCCTGATGAGCCTAATGGTTAGGAATTGTGTCAGGTATCATAAGGGTATTATTTGTCAAATACGCAAGATAAGTGCATCTGAATCACAAATTGAACATATTTTTTATTATTAATGAAAATATGAGCAGTTTGATGAGTATTTTAACTGTCGCTTAGTTGAAATGTGGCATGACTGGTTCAAAGAAAATTGTTTGGCAGATATGCTGCAAGTATTTTTTTTTTTTTTATTTTAAGGACTTGATCAGGAGGAATGTGATATAAATGTGGTATATCTGCCTTGAACACTCCTATGTGCAAATATTGTTTTACTCACGAATTTTTAGATTATTCCTTATCACAAACTATTTATTATCTGCTTTGATTTCAGACATATTTACGAAGAAATTGATCCACATCTCTTCAAAACACAGGTTAACATCAAGTGCTAGAAGCAGATGCCAATTGCAATATTTTATTTAACAAAATGGTAGACTCTGATTGCTTCAAAATGTGTCATGTAAAGACAAAATCTACTCAGTAGGCTGAGATTTGAGATAAATGTTTTATAACTGTTCAAAATAAGACACTTCAAATCTAAGGTGTGTATCCTACACACCCTACCTAAGTACATTGCATTGGGTTCAACTCTCACGTCTGCAATCTTTGGATCAAAATCTACAATTGATAAGATTGTTTTTCTAACTTTCATTCTTATAGCAAGTATAACACCCAGAATCTTGCACCCAAAGGTAGATTACTTTTATGGAACCCTTCAGTAATAAAAGCAAAATCTTTTCCTACAGGAAGAACTACACTGGATATTGTTGAATAATTGATTGATATCTGATAGAACTGCTTATGATCCCATTCTTGAATGTTGGATCGATGACTATACCTATAGAGGCCCAAGTTCAAATCCAAAATGTTGAATATAAGGAGAGATCTAGCTATTAATTAAACCCTGCAGTCAGATTTCCCAGCAGGATGCTTGGTAGGAGAGACCTTAGTTTGCCTTTAATGTTGATCTTTGGTGAAAAATAATGACTACTAGGAGGTTGAAGTTAGATTTCCTTGCGGTACATATCCTATTCTTTAGATAGTTAGCCATTCTAACAGTTTTCTCAGTTATGGAATGCACTTTAAAAGCAAAAGAAAGTATGCACAAGCCACTACAAAACAGAGCATATGAATCTGTAGCAATTGCAACATGCTGTAGGTCTTGTTCCACATTGTCTTAATGCAGTTTTAGATTATTTCATTCTCTCTTAACAATGAAGCTAAATATGTATGAAACAGTAGCATTCATAAGTTATGGACAGTTGCATTGGGATCTGCTCCAACAAAAGCACTGCCAGAATGCATGGGCCCAGCAAAATATAAAACATGCATTGTGGGGTATTTGGAATGATTTTTATTATATTCACATTGTTACTTTCTATTATTCCCAACAAATCAGGATATCTTGAATAACACTTACTTGGTCATGAAATCTTATAAATGTGTGATTGAAATAAGTGCCTTTTCTCTATACTTTCCCAGATCTAGTGTTCAAACCTTTAATAAATTAGTACCTTTTAAGTCTTGAGTAATATGTATAGCATCATTTATTTTACAATGGCTATTATTAACATACAATCCAAGTAAAGAATCTGGAATGGAAAATTGAATTAAATTTGAACACAAATGCTCCCAAATGTTTTTTGATGGTTATCTTTTTTTTAAAGTAAAGTTTTGTGATGCATCAGATCTACTCTACCAGATTTGCTTTGTACTGTTGTGGGATCTTCCATAAATATTAAGGAGATGCATAGGGAAGAGCAGGGAAAACACAAAAGTAACAAATGTTATTTTCTGGGCAAATGAGCTTGACAATAACATTGTTATAACTGTAAATATTTTATATTGGGGGGGGGGGAGGAAATCTTCTGCCCCTCTTTTTTCCATTGATTTCCACCACACAGTAGAATTTGGGATAAACAAATCATTTTACAATTGTAATCTAATATATTTTAGATATCGTTTGACACCGTTTTCACACTACTATACCCTAAGAGTGATATTAATTTCTTCTTTTGGGAAAGTAGTTTGTCAAGTTGTTCAAGGCAGGGATCTAATCAGATTTACTGAAGTTAAAATCCCATCTTAATGGAATCATTTTCTCAACCCACCTACCTCCAAAAACAGATCTATTTAGGAGGAAAACAGCACCATCTTCCACACTGAAAAATTGGTGCAACTATTTAATATGGTTATTGGATTTTAATCCATTTTCTGAGTTTGTAGACTGGATTTGTGCAACATGCTAAGGAGCTTAGCATGCTCTAAGATACAACAATTCAAACCTTTGACCTCGTTATGTGTTACCAAAGTAATAATGAAAATAGAAAGAAAAGAATCAAAGTATAATTGTACTATCCTGAAGATCTCAAGAGGAAAAGTTTAAGTGAGGATACTTATGGGATGCATAAAAGCAGCATTTTTTTTAAAAAAAAGTTGTTTTTATTAGTTATTCTTCATTTATTTTGGCTTGTGGGTAACTCGTGAAAAATGAGAATGTAGCTTTTAGCATAAAAAGCTCCTGCACAGAATGCCTGAGTTTTAACACAATACACTGAATGATAGTGCACTTATTTAAAACAACATACAAAACTTACCAGATTTGTGCTGCTTCTGATTTAAGGTAGGCAAATAAGTCAAATCTAGTATTTATTACTTTACTGATTTACATATTACTTTATTAGGCAGACATCAGATCTCCAAAAATAAATTATTTACTATTTCCCCTTTGACACATTAATCTAGTAAGTAACATTTTAGATACCTCTGGAATGGAAATTAAAAAAAACTTTATAAAATGACAGCCATAAATTAACAATTGGATAGATCCTCCTGTAAATGAAAGAGACAGAAATGAACAAAATCGGCTGTTTCCATTTCTTTGTATTCTTAATTTGGTTTTTAAATGAAGATTAATCACATCTCTGAAGAGAAGACACATCAGTGCATATTCAGGAAATAAAACAATGCCTGAAATATTCAGCATCTTCTTCCTGGGCTTAAAGTAGTTACTTTTACATAGTCAGTGGAGTATCAATAGAGTACTGAAGAGAGAACTCCAATGTAGAATCTATATATTGTACTGTTAATTATAACCTGGAAGCGGTGGTTTATATCCCATTTTGGCTTCAAAAAAAGTATAAGAAAGAGTAATCAAATTAACTCTCTCCATCTTTGGGTCTTCTACAAATTCAGGATCAATGAAGAAAAATACTGGCATGTCCACTTCCTCATGAGGATTGAGTCTTTGTTCTTCAAAACAAAAGCACTGAAAGAAAAAAAAGTTTTTTTTCCTAAAATTGAATAATCAGCTAATTTCTTTTTATGTTTTGTCTTAACCTTTAATTCAATAGATTTTTTTAAAAAAAGATTAAAATATCTATTTTCAAACTCACTGTGTCAAGTAATTATTTTATACATTTTAAAATTCATCTAAATATAAAGCATTTAAAGAAATAACATCAAAAACTAAGGAATACTGGTGAACATACTGGTTTTATTCATATGTCAGGGAAAACTGAGCAATTTGGAATTTTCATGTTTATTATGCTATAGAAAAGTAAGATAGCAATCCTTTAAGTAAAAAAATGAAATTATAAAGAATTCAAGAGAACCAAGAGTAAGACGTATTGAGAGCATGCCATAAATCTAATTCTGCAAATATGGATTATCAAAACAGATTCTAGTTTAAGTTATAAATATTTGGGGAACTTAACCAAACTGAGAAGCACTTACCTGTATCTTATTGAAATATTGTCCAGCCTCAGGTGGTAATACATTGTAGGTAGATATTCCAATTATTGGTCTATCAGTGGGATTCTTTGCTTTATAAAAGGCCAGTGCAGTTTCTCCTGGAACCACCTATTTTAAAAAGTTACAACTGTTATGTTTCCAGATTCTTCCCATACTTTTTTTTCCTTGCAAAATGGGTTTTCAACAAAGTCTGTGCACCAAGTTACATTAAAGCAATGTTTCTCAAAAATTATCTCAGAATTCTGACAATTGGTGTCCACACATCTTTAAATCTGTTGTGGTTGAAAAACACAGCATTAAAGGCTCCATAATTTGAGGTGGACTATCTCTGTTGGCATTGCATTTCAAAATATTTATAAAAAGCCATTTTAGATTAAAGAAATTAACCAGAATTTGGTTCACTCCAATACCAATGACAGACCAAGACTACATTTTCTGATTAAACTGCACAGTGGTACCAGGATTTAACCTAGTTGCCATTTATATTTGTTGGTAGCATAAACAGAATTCTAAAATTAATTTTGCTAACAGAAATTAGTAAATCATAATTCATTGTTTGATTGTATCCCATTTATCTAATTGAAAAGGAGCCTCTTAACTACAAATTCTCAGTTAGCTACAACTACTCACATTCTTGATTTTTTTTGTAAGAGCAGTATGTCATTTTATTGTAAAAATGCTTATAAAAATTCATGCAAAATTCACCCAGCAGATTTTAATTACTTACATAAACTTCAGTCTGCTGGGGCTTGAAGTTCCACTGAAGACTTGAATGTACATCTGAATTGAATGTGACTTTAATGATACGGTCTTTTACAGGCTCCATAGTCTCAATCTGCTCTGAACTATGACTATCTAAAGCTGACCCACCAAGCCCAGTAGCCTGAAAGGAAAATAAGCTGAAGTTAAAAACTATCTGCTTGAAAACAATTTATTTTCATGGCAATAAGAACAGAGCAGGTTTTTTTGCATTAGAGATTGTTTACTTAAAATTAGCAACACTTACTAGAGCTGTGCAGTGCTTTAGATTCAACGGCAAAAAGATGCCTCAATGTTTGCAAGGATGCTCATGTAATATTTCTCTGCAGTTCCTTAAAGCAGCTGTTGTCTTTTCTCAGGATCATGCAATTCTCTTCTGTAGTTGCAGCAGGATCTTGGGAAAAGACGGGTTTGGTTTAAGTAGTTGGAGAGAGGAGCAATGTATGCATCCATTAATGCTTCAAAGCAAGTTTGTGAATCTGAAGTACTCCACTGCAATAAACTGAGCAGCAGTTATGGGTTCCCTTCCCCCCCCTCCAAAAAAATGTCATGGTTGATCAAAAGATTTATCTGTGTCTTATTCTTCAAGGAGACCAACTAAATACTAATGAGGACTTCACAAGAAAGATATTCAGTACACTAAGAAAATTTGTATGTGCACTGCATCTGTCACTAGAGATAATATATAATTATCTCTATATATAGAGTATATATAAATACATGTAACAGTTCTCCCACCATAAAACTAAAATCCCCTTACAAGACTCGCTGTCAGCAGATAAGCACTTTCATGTAATGGTGAAGTTGTTTCAGTAAAACTGGCAAGAATGGGAGCACTGAGTAAGTTGTTGCTGAACAGTTAAAAGTGGAAAGGAAAATTATTTTAGACAAGAAATGCAAATATAAAAACCATAAGAAAAGAACAAACCATCTCTATATTGGTACCAAGACAAGCATATGGACATGGCTAGAACATTTAGACAAATGGTAGTGGTGCCAGATATTGAGAATCCCTTTGTTCCAGAAGTTATAAAATAGTTTACTAATGGAAGAATATTGAATTTTTATATAGAGATCTGGGTGTGATGATGTAATCAGATTGAAGCCAGAAGGAAAATATTATATTCAAATGTCCATTCAATTTGAATTTGCCATTTGAGTCAAATTTGACATCACTCTGGTCAAAAGTATAATAAAGGTATCTCATATAAATTATATAAATTTGTTGGTCTGGATTATTTTGGGTACAATAGACTTTGTTAAATTGAGGTGAAATCTGGATGTAGTTTCAGTTTATTATTTGAAAACTACTAAAGTTGTTGAAACTGAAATGTTACTGTCCAGTGGTGGGATTGAAATGTTTTTACCACCAGTTCAGTGGGCGTGGCTTGGTGGGCACACTATGCACATGTGCACACACTGTGCATGCATACCAAACGCGTACTTTGCGCAGGCACAGAGGCGTGAGAAACTCACCTCCTACAAGCCTGATGAAGCGATCCCAGTCGCTTCTTCAGCTTCCTTGCAGGACTCTTCTGTGCCACACAAAGAAGCTGCGCTTTGAATTCAGAGGATAAAAGTGAGTATGGGAGCCCAGGTGGGCCCAATAGCAGAGCAGTGGAGAAAACCGGTTTAGTCTCCGCTGCTTACCAGCTCTGCAGAACTGACCCGAACCGGTAGAATACCACCACTGTTACTATCTGAAGGAGTTCTTCCCTTTACAAGGAGATAAACAATAGAAAAACATGAAAAGTGTGATACATGGTCAAGGAAAACTAAAACTATCAAAATAGAAAAAACTACTAAATTATGGGGCGGGGGGATAGAAAGTGGCAAAAGCCAAGAACACTGGGGATGGTTAAAAGAAAGTAAAAATTGAAAATGCTGAGATTATTAGAGGTTTGGCCCAAGGTATGTTTGACATCAAGAACAATAATAGAATAGCTAAAGCCTCTGTCCCACTGCACCAACGGATGCAAAGAGGATGTAAAATGGACAAAAAAGCTTGCCATCCGTTGGAAAACGTGATGCATCCGTTGTGTACTCATTACATACGTGTTTCATACGCTCTCTGTCGAGCATCCGTCCACTGAGATTTCATCCGTGCAAGAAGTTTTGAGCTGCACAAAACTTTTTGAATGGGTGAACTTTCCGCCATGTACGATGTACATCCGTGACATATACGGGCAACAAACGTTCCATGTCCGTTATCATGCGTTAAACGTCCGCTGTATCCTCTCGGCATCCTCTGGACATCCTAGCAACTCACATCCGCTCCAGCTGAAAACGGAAAGAGGGAGGAAACAAAAGGTACACGGAACGTCCACACAGCGTCAGTAGCACGGAAATAGAAAGGATGTAAGCGGATGCATCTCGTATATAAAGCATTAAAACAGACAAAGCGTTTGTATATGGGATGCATCTCGGATATTTAGGATGTCTGGAGTATGCCTAGAGTATATGGAAGGACACCTAGCCGACAACCGATATTTCCTATAAAAAGGGGGAGGAAATCGCCTGGATCTCAGTATGGTCCAGCAGCTGTGGTATAAAAACCTCTTCACCCTTGGTCTTCCACATCATCCATTGTTCTCCACCATGGATCATAACATAGTCCTTATGGTAGCTGCGATCATTCAACACCAGAACCAAGCCCTGTTCAGACTGTTTCACCTTTTCTACACAAGGAGGAGGAGACGTTCAAGAACTGTGTCGGTCCGAAGATGGATCAGGAGAAGAGTGGAGTTTGGACTGTATGACAAGCTGATGGAGGAGCTCAGGAATGAAGACCCTCGTGCATTCCAGCACTTCATGAGGATGCCACCAGCCATGTTTAACGAAATTGTAGAGGGTCTGAGACCCAGGTTGATCAAGCCGAGAACCAACTTCCGTCCCAACCTGGACCCTGGACTGAAGGTGGCACTGACTCTGCGCCACCTGGCCTCTGGAATCACATACAAAAACATGCAGTATGTCTGGAGGGTGCCACACAACACCATCAGCAAAGTGGTCAGAGAAGTGCTGCAGGCCATCATCGAAGAATACCTGGAGGAGCTCCTCCATTGTCCCACCACTGAAGAAGGCTGGAGGAAAGTTGCAGAACAGTGGTATCAGAGGTGGAACTTTCCCCACACCGTTGGAGCCATAGATGGGAAGCACGTGGCCTACAAAGCTCCAGCCAACTCAGGGTCCACTTCTTACAACTACAAGGGCTTCTTCAGCATCATCCTCTTTGCCAGGTTGATGCTGACTACAAGTTCATGTACATTGATGCTTCAGGCAACAGGTCAGCTTCAGATAGCCAGGTATACAACGCCAGTGACCTCAAGGATGGGCTGGAACGCAACCTCATCATGGGTTTTCCAGATCCAGGCCCCTACCCAATGACACATAAGATGTGCCCTACTTCATCGTGGGTGATGACGCCGACTCCCTCATAACCTATCTCATGAAGCCCTACAGTTCAAGATACCTCACCCGTGAAAAGGGGATCTTCAACTACAGGCTGTCCAGGCAAGACGGGTGGTGGAGAACGCCTTTGGCATCCTGGCCAACAGGTTCCAGGTACTTCTCACTACCATGCAGCATCACCCAGACTGTGAGGAGCATCGTGGAAGCTTGCTGCATCCTGCACAATCTCATGCACACCCACTACCCAGTCTTGCAGAACAGGCTTGTGGACCGTCAACAAGGGAATGGGGACATGGAGCCTGGTGAATGGAGGCAAGGATGAAACCTGATAGACACTGTGGATGTACAAGGCCCCAACAGAGCTTCACGTGAAGGGAAGAAGCAGCGCAACCGACTGAGACACTGGTGCAACTCCCCAGCTGGAGCAGTGGAGTGGCAAGACAGGATGGTAGATGCTTAATGGATGCTTCCTTCAGCCTGTCTCATAACACTGATGAGATTGTGCCATGTATGTTGAGTGGCCCTACAATGAATAGGGCATTAATAAAGAGCTTTGTTTATTTTGAAATGTGTTGATCAATGAATAAATTGTTATTGATTAAAAAAGGGCCATATGTGTGGCAGCTTGCACTGGAGGTTTATCTATCCCACAGCTATCCTTACCCATCCCACAAGCATGCAAAGGATTAACCATTTTTTCAAAGTTTTCACCAACACTTTATTAAGTAAAAAAAATGAACCAAGTGTGTTAAGCAAAGATAACCTTTATAAATAACTGTTTTAAGTAAACTGTATGACTTTATTAAAAAAGCAAAATGAACCAAGTCAAGTGTCTTAAGCAAAGATAAAGTGAATAGGTAACAACTCAGTCTCTGGCATTCTCAGTCACTCTGAGGCATGTTCATGGTCTCAGCTGTTAAGCGGGCAGGGACTGTGGAGGTGGTTGTGGCTGGAGTGCTGGTCTGAGGCGCCATTGGGGTGCTTGGCCCCGAGAGTACAACAGGGGATGGTGTGTTCAGGAAGCTCTCAGAGAGCTGACTCAGTCCTGTGAGGTTGAGAGGCCCTTCCTCAAGGACCTGGGATGTCAGATACAGTACTGAAGACAGATTTTCTGTTGACGAGCTTGGCTGTGGAATGGAGGAAGGAGAAGTGTAGTGGGGCTGTCTGGTCTGCAGCTGGGTGAGGTGTGGCGTCTGTGGCATGCGATGAACCTGGGCCTGGACTAGGAAGGGCTGTTTCTGCTGTGGGAAGTCCTGGTAGTTGTAGCCTTGGTAGGTGAGGGGCTGTTGAAAGCCGTGGAAGGGCTGTGACATCGCCTGGGGTGGAGGAACAGACCTGGACTGGGTAGGAGCAGCTTTAGCTGGGCCTTGAGGGTTGTGCAGAAGTGCTGTTATCTTTTGCTTCATCACCTGGTATTGGGCCTCGGGCAGGTCCATAAGGGTCTGGCTCACGTAGGTGATGAAGGGCTTCCGGTCCGAGGATGGTATGTCGCTGTGGACCAGCTGAGAGAGAGGTTCTGTGCTGGTCTTCATTGTGTCCCTGATCTCCAACAGGACAGTGTGGCTCTGGCCCTCCAGTCTGCCTCTCTGCCTGCATCCTGTGGAGGTGGGGGTGGGTTGGTCTCTGGTGGCTGCCGCTTCTTGCTCCATTTGTGACAAGGGATCCTCCAAGTCCTCCAGCATGGGGAGTGCAGCTATCGGGGGGGTCTCTGCTGTGGGGCCCTCCGAAGACAACTGCTGGACAGGGCAGCTGTCTCCTGGCTGGAAGAGGACTGGCTGTCTGAGGGAGAGGGGTGTTAGAGGGGCTGCTCCTTGGTGGCAGATCTCACTCTCCTGGAAGCTGCACTTGGCCATGACGTACATCTCCCGGTCAGTGAGCTTGACAGCAGCCTGCCCAGATTTCCTGAGGTGTAGCTTGCCATCCCAGGTGTGCATGTGCTTCCACCATCCCAGGAGGACATCCGCAGTGTAGCCCAGGCTCTCTGCCTTGTCTCTCCAAACTGCCTGATTCTTCTTGGTGTCCCGATACAGTCTGTGGCCCTTTCTCCAGAGGTACTCGTTCTCCCTCAGCCATTCCAGCACCTCCTCCTCATGGTCCTCGGAAACGGTGTGCTGTTTCCTCTCTCCCTTCTCCTTCCCTTGCCTCTCCCTCCCTCTGGCAGGGCCTTCACCAGCAGGGCTTTGAGGGCCTTGGGGCTGGTCCACCACAGCAGCACCAGCAGCAGGAGAAGCACCAGCAGCACCAGCAGCTTCAGAGTCAGTGCCAGGGGGTGGGATGGTGGTTCTGTCCTTCTTGCCAGGGCTGGCACAAGTAAGCACAGGCTTTCTCTTCTTCCCTGACTGACAAACCATGGTGCTATTTGAAGATGTCTGTGACAACACGTCTTTCCTTTGAATGCTGACTGTGTGCAAGCTGCATCCTTTTATATCCGCGGAGCTAACACAATTCATACTTCCCGCATGCACAGTGAACGCTCTGCACCCGATATACATCCGCTATGCATCCGCTTTGCTTCCTATAGGCGTCCGTGATGCATCCGCGTCATCCGCTACGCATCCGCCCCTTCCGTTATGCGTCCGCTTCGCAATTCTCCCCCGGAAACCCTTCGGATGTGTCATCCACTTCCATCCGCTAGGCTTCCTGTGAACATCCGCTTAACATCCCCGCTACATACTACCCCCGTCCGTTCCTTTCCGTTCTTTTCCATTCTGTTTATGCAAATTTGGGCCACTTTTTGGAGCGGATAACAATGGATGGAGCCACCCCGAAATTTTGCTCATCTGCTGTGTCCTTTTTGCATACATTTTGCATCCGTCAGCCAGTGGGACCTAGCCTTAAGCAATTAAGGAGAAGTAGGGAATGGAAAGCAATAGGAAAATTGACAAGTGAGCTGAGCCACTTGCAGTGAAAGGAAGGGACAGACATACCAGCCTTGTCCTATTTGCTTCAAAGTACCTTCTCAGATTTTGTTTCAGCTCAAGCTTTGAATAGCCAAAATGTTCAGATTTCAGTTCTACCAAATACAGTTTATCCTCAATGTATATTTATTATACTACACAAATGCACAAATTATTTAAATCATGGCACATTGATGTTTTGCTTAAAATTTTATTTTAAAAAGGACTATAGCTAGAGAAAAAATAATGCAGGAATACAGTATCTTAGAAAAGGCAGGGGAGCATGAGATAGAAAACAAGATGGATAATGGAGCAACATTTACCTCCAATTTAGAATATTAACCATAAAGAGGCCTTATAAATGGCAAGACCATGGAATTTTACCAAAGCCAATGGATGTCAAAGCAACCTGTTATTCTTTTTGAAGAATCTTTAAAGTGACAAAAACCACTGTAAGAATTGAAGTTAGAGAAAGGGGTTAGATCACAACAGGGAAGGGAAAGAGACAAAAAGAGATATGTCTATTTCATGTGCTCTGTGCACAAAAAGAGCGGGACTGGAAGAAAGGGATCAGTATAAGTCAGTGCCTGTTATACACCTGAGATTTGCAGATGCAAAAGCAAAAAATCAGAACACCCAAAATCCAGGTCGCTACTCAATTTTAACTCAACGGTAACGTCGACTATCACACCCACATGTACTCGGGAGTTAACGGGAAGGTCATGCGTTTGTTTCCTCGTGCACACACTCAAATAGACAGCGTCTTTCGAGAAAAGCAATTGGGAATAATAAATTTAGACAAGATCGTGAAGAATGAGGGCACTACCAATAACAAGGAAGATCAGAAGTTTTAGCAGTTCGCAACCCGCACCGAAGATCGCCGCTTGATTCTCGCATCACGTATCATGGACCACAAGAACTACCCCCGATCTCGCCCCCTAAAACACAGTAACCCGACGGGGCATTGTCGACTGAAGGTAGACTCGCCCCGCCCCCCCCCCCCCGACTGCCCCTCACCTGGCAATAAAGGCGGTAGAGCGGCACGGCTGCGTAGGATAAGCCTGCCATGGCCACGACCCCGGCCGCTAGATAGGTGAGCACCGTCCTGTTGCGGTCCTTCCATTGCTGCTCTTGCTCTCGGCGAAAAGCAACGACAGGCTCGGCGCTCTTCTCGCGCTGGTCCCTGCGGAATTCCTGGTTGTTGCCACGGTAACAGAACCTAACCGGCTTGCAGCCCCAGGCTCCCAAAGTTCGGGCCACCAGCAGGCAACTCTTTATCCCCAAACGCATACTTCTTCCTGTCACGTGAGCACTCCTTCTCTCTTTGGCGGCCTTTCGCAGGCAGAGCGCGATGAGCAACTATCGCGAGAGGTACCCAAGGTCGAACCCGGCGGTGGCGTCGCTTTGACGCTGGCAAAACTTCCAGCGCTGGGGTAAGAACGTTCTGACTACGGCGGCCGTTAGGGGGTAAGTTAGCGTTTGCGTTACCTGCCGCCTCTTTGCTCCGCCTCCGAGACAGGAGCGATGCTAACTTCCCGCCAAGGTAGCTGGTGCTGGGTTTTTAAATTCAGATCTGGGGCTTTCAATCCTTGTTGGGTTTTTAGGTTTTTTATTTTAAAATTTAATTAATAAAGTCTAAGTTTTTTCTATACATTATGTTATATTGAAGGTATTAAGTAGGTGAAGACAATTTAGTTTAAAACGCATTTATGGTGTGTTTTGGCACCTGGTCTTTTTTTTTTTTTTTTTTTTTCTGGAGAATCTGGGTTTATCTGAGCAGGACCCTGGCAACCCTGATAAATAGGTAAAAATAATTTAGTTTAAAACTGATTTATTGGCTCTTCTGTTATCTTTTTGTTGTTGTTGTTGTTGAATCTGGATTTATTTGAAATAGCATTTTAGGATTTTTGTTTTGTTTTGTTATTGTAAACTCCACTTGCAACCCTGCTTCCTGCAAATTTTAGGTGCCCCAGGCTAAGCTTCAAAAAAAGGACTGATGCACTGCAGACTTGTTGATTATCCAGACACACCCCTGGAAATCATGGGAAAGCTCTGGCCTTTAAAGAATGCAATCTAAGGGTTAAACTGTTTTGAAAGCTTCAAACTTCATTAGGAATCAAAGGAGTTGATATGTACATCAAAGGACATGAGCAGGATAAGGGAGCTGGACTTGGGGAGACCACCTTTAGCCACCACAAAGCTCCTGGTGTGACCTGAGACTAGACAAAGTTTTTCAATTGACCTATTCTCAAGGTTGCTTTGGGGATAAAGTGGGCAGCAGGTGGAGCTGTGCTAGAATGCTGCTTTGGGTTTCTGAAAGACAATTTTTTAAAGAACTCCAATCATTCTTTCCCATTATATTGCTTAATTAAGTACATAGTACAAGTAGTCCTGGAGTTACTACATAACGGAGCCCAAAATTATGTGGCTGAGTGAAACATTTGTTAAATGAGTTTGCCCCATTTTATTCCATTGACTTTGCTTCTCAGAAGGTCACAGAAAGGGGATCACCTGACCCCAGGACACTGCAAAGGTCATACATACGAAGTCGTTGCCAAACATAAAAATTTTGATTATGTCACCATGGGGATGCTGCAACAGTCATAAGTGTGAAAAATGGTTTTCAGTGCTGTTGTAACTTTAAACAGTCACTAAATGAACTGTTGTAAGTCGAGGACTGCCTGTATTCAATGGCACACAGCATTACTTTTTATTAATTTATATCCCACCTTTTTATTTTGATAAATAAGGCGGTGAACATGCCTAATGCGCCTTCCTCCTCCTATTTTCTTCACAAGAACTTATGAGGAGGGTTGGGCTGAGAGAATGATTCGCCCAAAGTTACCCAACTTACTCATGAAAGTTACTTTCATGCCTAAGGTTGGACTAGAACTCACAATCTCTTGGCTTCTAGCCTTGTGTTATTAGCCACTAGCTCAAATTGGCTCTTTTATTGGTTGCTGTCTATAGTCTAGTTTGGCAGGGACAATATTACATTCAAACTAAGAAGTCCAAACAATTGCGTCCACCTGCCGTCCATTCAAGATACATTCTGCACATACATATAAATGTTGATCTGGAATGCAATCATAGAAAAAGTGTGGTAGCTAATAAAAAAGGAGATCAGCATACTAGCTGGTCAGTTTGCTGGCTTCTCCAGGAAAGAATGGATGCGGGAGTGACTCTGTTATTGGAGGGTGGTTGTGACTGCAATTGGTACCCCTATTTAAGGCGGTTTTCATTGGAAATAAAAAAAGTCACCTGATCTCTGCAATGATAGGTTAGGAGAGATATTTCAGGAAGTACAGAATAAGCTGTTCCAGTATAAAAGGGACCATCATTTGGATGCCGATCCCCATTTTTGGCTCTACAGCTTCCATCCTGGGTCTTGGTGGCCAAGATTGTTAATGTTCTCAGTCTTAAGCTCCTAAAGATGTGGGATATTTTATTTTTAAACTAAGAAATATTCAATAAATTCAATACCAGCTGTATCAAGCAAACTGTCAAAGAATGTGTGTTTTCATTGGTTTGAAGGCAACCCATTGTAATTGTGCATATGGTGTTCTTTTCTGCCTTACAGCAAAGGGTCAGTTTTAGTTGTGATCCTGTTGGAATATTCTATTATTAATGACATTTGTTGACATGGCATCCCCAGACTCAATTCACCCTGATATGTAAGTCATATATAATGTTTATATATAAATAAATATATATATAATATATATAAATATATAATTTTGGTGGGCCACAGACAAATCTCAACCCCAGAGCACTCCCTCCCCAGAGCAATTAATCCAAGCTGCGCAGAAACACAAGGCTGCACCACCCACATGGCCCGCGGGAACCCTCCCTGCCCACTCCTTATCCAGCAAACTTGCCTGCTAAATTGCTATTTTTCCTTTTTTCGACCATCAGCTGTTCTGCTGTGCCGGAAGATTTAGATTAGCAAGGAAGCAGGAAATGATTGGATTTCTTGCTTTCTAGCTAGCCTCTACTTTTAAGCACAGCCAAACCTCCTTTAGTACTGAAGGTTCTATTATTCAGTGCAAACTCACGGCAAGCAAATTTGAGATACTGACCTAGCCGATGACAGGTAGATCACTGAATGATTCTGTGAGCAACTCAATCTGCCTGCCTGCTTTGCCTGATTTTAGGTAAAAGTTGCTCTTTTTTAAATAAAAAATGCAATATTTACATACATGATGTGTTGTGACTTAGTTTTGTGAGTTTGCTTGCAAGCAAATTTTATGTGACAGACACAGATAGCCAATGGCAGATAGATAGATTTCTGAATGAATCTGTGAGTAACTCAATCTGCCTGCCTGCTTTGCCTGATTTTGGGTAAAAGTTGCTCTTTTTTAAATAAAAAATTCAATATTTATATAAATATTTATAATATTTACATACACGCCATGCCCAACCAGTCACATGACCACCAAGCCACACCCACAAATTAGCCACATCCACAAATTGTGGCCATGCCCACAGAACCAGTTAGTGGTCCCTGGGATTTAAAATTATGAGTTTGGTGGTCCCTGAGTTCCAAAAGGTTGGCGACCCCGATCTATATTAATGTTAGCATGGTACATCTAGTTAATGCAAACATAACAAAAGAAATGTGCTTTCAAACATGTTACAAAAAGATGCATACATTACTGTGTTCTTACATACTGAGCTAATAAGATTCCAGAGTCATGTGTTCATCTTTTGTGCCTACAAGCAGTAAATAAAGTAAAACACCAATAAAAGAGAATATATGTCATTCAGAGCTGAACTATGGAGTCATTGCTGCTCTGTGAAGCTTCAAAAAAATAAAATTCACAAGGGAGTAAGAAAACAACACAATATCCTTCGGGATATCATTTTCAGCAGAAAAAAATAATGGAAAATTAAAAACACAACCCTGTTTAAAAACAACCCACAGTAACCAAGTGCTCCATTACCAAAATAATAGTCCAACCTTCCACAAGAGTAGCTGTCCAGAAATTATTATTCAGAGGAGGTAATGGAATGTGTGGATAAGAGATGCTGCCTAGGAAACAGTAAGACAAAAGTCGGAAGAGCTGCCAGTGGCTTAACAATCAGAAAGAAATTTAGAAATGACCTGCTCTAATCATCTACAATACATGGTGGCTGTAACAATTACTACATAGGACAAATAGGCAGAAGACTAGTAGAGCACATCCATGAACATCAGTCAGCTGTAAGAAGACACACTGAAACTGAGAAACTGAGCATCCTAGATCAAACCAAATCCAAAATGCTAGGAGATTCCTGGAAGGCTGGCATTCAGACAAATCAGACACCAATAGACACATAGAAATACAGCATATTTATACATCATTCAGAATAGAAGAAAAAACTAAGAAGGAAACAAGTCTAGCACACATCCTCTCCAACAGCCAATCTCCACATAAGCAGCAATTAATGCCAGAGAAACAAGCAGAAAACAATATCATACTCAAGGAATTAGCAAGGAGAAAACCTCTTTCCGATCAACACTGGCAGGGCAAGCTACTACATATAAACAGAAAGCAAAACCCACATCTACACTGATGATGTTAATTAAATCTCTTTAATTATCCAATTAGTTGGATAATTAAATCTCTGCAAGCAAACAACCAAGTTCAGAGAGCACCAAGGATTCCAAAGTAAAATACATGTTATGGCGCTGTCTGCCATTCCACTTCTTGGTATCTTGTATCTGTGGAACCTCCACAGAGTATCTTGTATGTCTATGAAATTCTGAAATATTGCTGCATCCTTCTATCAGTAAAAGTCGATATTTTACTGGTAAGTTAATTAGAACACACAGTTTGCCAGTACCAGAATGCTAACCACTTTCTCAGCATTATCTTCTCATTGCAGAACTTTGAAAAATGATAAATAGGTAAAATAGATTAGAAACCTAAGCAATGTGTCAATAATCAAATCTAAAATCTTAAGGCCAGGTCACATCGCCCGACGGATGCAAAACGTATGTAAAAAGGACACAGCGGACGAGCAAATTTTCCATCCATTGTTATCCGCTCTCAAAAGTGCCCCAAATTTGCATAAAGAGAACGGACAACAAAAAGAGAACGGACGGGGGGAGGACATATTGTGGATGTAAAACGGAAGCCTAGCGGATGGAAGTGGATGGAAGCGGATGGCACGTCCGAAGGGCTTCCGGGGGAGCATAGCAAAGCGGACGCGTAATGGAAAGAGCGGATGCAGAGCGGATGAAGCGGATGCAGAGCGGATGCGTAGCGGATCACTGCGCATGCGGGGAGGATGCATTGCATCAGCCCCACGGATATAAAAGGAGGCAGCTCGCAAGCAGGTCACCATTCAGAGGAAAGACCTGCTGCCAGAGACATCTTCATCACAGACATCTTCATCATGGGGAAGAAGAGGAAGCCTGTGCCATCTTCTACCGGCCCTGGCAAGAGGGATAGATCCACCATCCCACCCCCTGGTGCTGACTCTGCTGATGCTGGTGCTGCTGCTTCTTCTGCTGCTGCTGCTCCTTCTGCTGCTGCTGGTGGTGCTGCTCCTGATGCTGCTCCTGGTGGTGCTTCTCCTGCTGCTGATGCTGGTGCTGCTTCTCCTGCTGCTTCTCCTGCTGCTTCTGCTGCTGCTGCTGTGGTGGACCAGCTCCAAAGCCCTGAAAGCCCTGATGCTGAAGGCCCTGCCAGAGGGAGGAAGAGGCAAGGCAAGGAGAAGGAGAAGGGAGAGAGGAAGCAGTACTCCATCGCAGAGGAGCATGAGGAGGAGGTGCTGGAGTGGCTGAGGGAGAACGAGTATATGTGGAGAAAGGGCCAGAGGCTCTATCAAGACACCAAGCGAAAGCAGGCGACTTGGAGACAGAAGGCAGAGAGCCTGGGCTACACTTCAGATGTCCTCGGGTGGTGGAAGCATATGCACACCTGGTACGGGAAGCTGCATCTGAAGAAGTCTGGCCAGGCCACGGTCAAGCTCACCGACCAGGAGACCTATGTCATGGCAAAGTGCAGCTTCCTAGAGGGTGAGGTCTGCCACCGAGAAGCAGCCCCTCTGTCTACCCTCACTCTCAGGCAGCCCACAGACAGCCAGTCCTCTTCTGGCCAGGAGACAGTGACTGTGTACGGGCAGGTGTCCACAGAATGCCCCGCGACAGTGATCCCCCCCCGACAGCTGCACACCCTGTGCCGGAGGACATGGAGGATTCTCTCACACACATGGAGCAAGAAGGAGCAGCGACCACCAGGGACCAACCCACACCCACCCTCAGCTCCACCTCCCCAGAAAGCAGGCAGAGAGGCAGACCAGAGGAACAGAGCCACACTGTCCTGCTGGAGATCAGGGACATCATCAAGAACAGCACAGATCTCCTCTCTCAGCTGGTACACTTCAAAATTCCATCCTCAAACCGCAAGCCCTTCCTCACATGACCCAGACCCTCATGGACATGCCCGAGCCCCAGTACCAGGTGATGAAGGACCGGATCACGGTGCTGCTGCACCACCCTCCAGGCCCAGCTGAACCTGCTCCCACCCATTCCAGGTCTGCTCCTTCACCCCAGCCGATGTGACAGCCCTCCCAAGGCTTTCAACAGCCCCTCTCCTACCAAGGCTATGGCTATCAGGAGTTCCAGCAGCACAGGCAGCCCTTCCCAGTCCAGGCACAGGTTCCTCACACGCCACAGGTGCCACCGATGCCACAGACACCACAGACGCCACTGACGCCACAGATGCCACCGATGTCACCAATGCCACAGATGTTTCCTCGCATGCCACAGACGCCTCACCTCGCCCAGCTGCACACCAGACATCCCCACTACACTCCTCCTTCCTCCACCCCACAGCCAAGCCCGGCCTCAGAACATCTGTCATCGGTCCTGTGCCTGACATACCAGGTCCTGGATGAAGGGCCTCTCAAACTCACAGGACTGAGCCAGCTTTCTGAGACCTTCCTGAACACACCATCTCCTGTTGTCCTCTCGGGGCCAGGCACCCCAATGGCGCCTCAGACCAGCACTCCAGCCACTGCCACCTCCACAGTCCCTGTCCCCTTTATACCTGAGACCATGGACATGTCTCAGAGTGACTGAGAACATTGCCAGAGACTGAGTTGTTACCGGTTGACTTTATCATTGCTTGGGACACTTTTCATGGTTCCTTTTGCTTTTTAAATAAAGTCTTACACTTTACTGTTATTAATAAAGGTTTTCTTTGCTTCACACACTTGGGTCATTTCTTTTACTTAATAAAGTCTTGGTGGAAACTTTTAGAATATGGTTAAGCCTTTGCATGCTTATTGAATGGGCAGGGATACCTGTGGGATGGGTAATAGCTGTGGGATGGGCAGGGATACCTGTGGAATGGGTAATAGCTGTGGGATAGATAAGCCTCCAGTGCAAGCATAGTGGGACTGTATGGTCCACCCTCCCAGCTGCCACACCTATGGCCCTTTTTTATCAATACTATTGTAATCATTGATCCACACATTTCAACATAAACAAAACTCTTTATTAAATGCCCTGTTCATTGTAAGGCCACACAACATAGACGGCACAATCTCATCAGTGTGAAGACACAGGCTGAAGGAAGCATCCATTAAGCATCTACCATCCTGTCTTGCCACTCCACTGCTCTAGCTGGGGAGTTGCACCAGTGTTTCAGGAGGTTGCGCTGCTTCTTCCCTTCACGTGAAGCTCTGTTGGGGCCTGGTACATCCACAGTGTCTATCAGGTTTCGTCCTTGCCTCCATTCACCAGGCTCCATGTCCCCATTGCCTTGTTGGTGATCCACAAGCCTGTTCTGCAACACTGGGTAGCGGATGCGCATGAGATTGTGCAGGATGCAGCAAGCTTCCACGATGCTCCTCACGGTCCGTGGATGATGCTGCATGGTGGTGAGAAGTACCTGGAACCTGTTGGCCAGGATGCCAAAGGCGTTCTCCACCACCCGCCTTGCCCTGGACAGCCTGTAGTTGAAGATCCTCTCTTCACGGGTGAGGCATCTGGCTTCATGAGGTAGGTTCTGAGGGAGAAGGCGTCATCACCAATGATGAAGTAGGGCACATCTTATGTGTCATTGGCCAGGGGTTCTGGATCTGGGAAGCCCATGATGAGGTTGTGTTCCAGCCCCTCCTTGAGGTGACTGGCGTTGTATAACTGGGCATCTGAAGCTGACCCATTGCCTGAAGCAGCGATGTGCATGAACTTGTAGTCAGCATCGACCATGGCGAAGAGGACGATGCTGAAGAAGCCCTTGTAGTTGAAATAAGTGGACCCTGAGTTGGCTGGAGCTTTGCAGGCCGCGTGCTTCCCATCTATGGCTCCAACGGTGTGGGGGAAGTTCCACTTCTGATACCACTGTTCTGCAAGTTTCCTCCAGCCTTGTTCAGTGGAGGGACACTGGAGGAGCTCCTGTAGGTATTTTTCGATGATGGCCTGCACCACTTCTCTGACCATAATGCTGATGGTGTTGTGTGGCACCCTCCAGGTGTACTGCATGTTTCTGTACGTGGTCCCAGAGGCCAGGTGGCGCAGAATTAGTGCCACCTTCAGCCCAGGGTCCAGGCTAGGGTGGAATTTGGTGCTCTGCTTGGTCAACCTGGGTGTCAGCCGCTGCACAATTTCGTCATACATGGCTGGCGGCATCCTCATGAAGTTCTGGAATGCACGAGTGTCTTCGTTCCTCAGCTCCACTATCAGCTTGTCATAGAGTCCAAACTCCGCTCTTCTCCCGATCCATCGTCAGACCCAGACACTTCTTGGCCGCCTCCTTTTCTTCCCGTAGAAAAGGTGAAAGAGCCTGAAGAGGGCTTGGTTCTGGTGTTGAATGATGGCGGCTACCAAAAGGAGCATGCGATGATCCATGGTGGAGAAAAATGGATGCTGTGGAAGAGCAAGAGCAAGGCTGAAGAGGTCTGCACACCAGAGCTGCTGGACTGAAAGTGAGATCCAGGTGATTTCCTCCCCCTTTTTATTGGAAATGTCGGTTTTCCGTTAGGTATCCTTCCGTATACTACAGGCATCCTCCAGACATCCTAAATATCCGAGATACGTCCCCTATACGAACGTTTTTTCCATTTTAATGCTTTATATCCGAGCTGCATCCGCTTTCATCCTTTCTATGTCCATGCTACTTACGCTGTGTGTCCGTTCCGCATCCATTTCGCTTCCTCCATGTGTCCGCTTTCTGCTGGAGCGGATTTGAGTTGCGCGGATGCGCAGCGGATGCCGAGCAGATATAGCGGACACGTAATGGATAATGACGGGCGTATAATGGATGTTCCCCGTATGGGTAGCGGATGTAGAACGGATGCGTTGAATACTTCATCCGCTCAGAAAGTTTTGTGCAGCTTAAAACTTTTTGAGCGGATGAAATGTCAGTAGACGGATGCTGGACGGATAGAGAGTATGAAAAACGTATGCAGTGAGTACACAACGGATGCATCGTGTTTTACAATGGATGGCAAGCTTTTTTTAACGTTTTACATCCTCTTTGCATCCATTGGTGCAGTGTTACAGGGGCTTTAACTTGAAGTGTTGGGAAAAAGAAATAGGCATGCTAAAGTAGATGAATCTAAGCATCCTGGGTGATAAAGAAATATGAAGCATTTAAATTCATTCTTCATTATTTTAATCTTTGCGTGCACACACCTTCAAGTCAGTATTGATTTCTGGCAATGTCTTGGACATGTCCCTGCAATTATGTTGGCAAGATTTCAGAAGTGGTTTGCCCTTTCCTGTTTTCTAGAGCTGAGGAAAAGCGATTGGCCTATCACCCAGATGACTTCATGCCTAAGGCAGGATTAGAACTCACAATCTCCTGGTTTCTAATTTAGTGCATTAACCACTATTCCAAACTGTCTCTCATATGCATAAGATATATTGACACTGTTTACCTCCTTCATATACAAATGTAAGTACAATGTTTTAACCATTGACAGCTAAAATAATCCAGTGTGGTTGCAATTCTGGAGGAACAGTTTTGAATGGAATCAGCAAGAATTTTGACTCAGAATCAGAAGATAAAGCCCATAAGTATCTAGCTGTAACTTGTGTTACATTGTGATTCAGAATGTAAAGATTTAGTTGGTAATTTGTCTCTAGGAACATATTAGAAAATAATTGCCTTGTGATATCATTCCAAATTTATCCTCCTGTCTTCTCCTGTGCCACTATGTACATGATTTAGTACAATTCTGTACTAAATGTGTATTGCTAGCCCTTTAGAACAACCTTCTAGTTTATTGCGGGAGGCTGTTACATACAACAAACAAAATGTTGCTAGATAAGCAGGTTGCAACTAAAGCGTGCATTTGTGTACTTTCCTCACTTTTTCACTTTCACTCTTCATCCTGTTTTCGTATTTTTACAAAAATCTCTAGTAACAGTCCGAGATGATTTACCTCTTCCTATCTTTCAGCTTAAGTCTAAAAGGTTACAGAGAAAACAGAAGTGACACCTGTGCACTACATAGCATTTTTACAGATCAGCATGATGACAGGTAGCTGACAGCGTAGATCAGAAATACACAAGAGTGTCATTTTACATTCATGGTACAACATGCTGCCTATTTACCTGCTTTTTTGTCACGAGAAGAGTGCTGCCAAGATGACAATGTCCTAAGGAAATGTATCATATTTCTTTAGTACACACCAACTAAAGCCCATGTCACACTGCACCAACGGATGGAAAGAGGATGTAAAACGGAGAAAAACACTTGCCATCCGTCGGTTAACGCGATACTTCCGTTTTGTACTCACTGCGTCCGTTTTTCTTCCTCTCTATCCGTCCAGCATCCGTCTATTGACATTTCGTCCGCTCAAAAAGTTTTGAGCTGCTCAAAACTTTTTGAGTGGAAAATGTTTCCAACGTGTCCATTCTGCATCCGCTAGGCATAGGGGGAACATCTGTTCTACATTCGTCGTCATCGGTTACACGTCCGCTACATCCGCTAGGCATCCGCTGCGCATCTGCGCAACTCAAATCCGCTCCAGCAGAAAGCGGACACAGGGAGGAAGCGGAACGGACGCGGAACAGAAGCGCAGCGTTAGTAGCACGGACAGAGAAAGGATGAAAGCTGATGCAGCTCGCAAACAAATCATTTAAAACGGAAAAAATGTTCGCAGAGGGGACCTATCTCAGATATTAAGGATGTCTAGAGGATGCCTAGAGGATGCAAAAGGACACCTAGGGGAAAATCTATATTGCCTATAAAAAGGGGGAGCAACTCACCTGGATCTCAGACCAGCAGCCCTGCTGTGCAGACCTCTGCAGCCTTCATCTGCCTCTTGCTCTTCCACAGCATCCAGTCATGTCCACCATGGATCATAACACAGTCCTTTTGGTAGCCACCATCATTCTGCAACAGTGTGAAGCCATCTACAGGCTCTTTCAACTCTACTACGGGAAGAAAAGGAGGCGGCCAAGAAGCGTCTGGGTCCAAAGATGGATCAGGAGAAGAGCAGAGTATGGACTGTACAACAAGCTAATGGTGGAGCTCAGGAACAAAGACCCTCGCGCATTCCAGAACTTCATGAGGATGCCTCCAGCCATGTTTGATGAAGTTGTGGAGTGGCTGACACCCAGGTTGACCAAGGCAAACACCAACTTCCAGCCCAGCCTGGACCCTGGGCTCAAGGTGGCACTGACTCTGCGCCACCTGGCCTCAGGGACCACCTACAGGAGCATGCAGTACGGCTGGAGGGTGCCACACAACACCATCAGCATTGTGATCAGAGAAGTGGTGCAGGCCATCATCGAAGAATACCTGGAGGAGCTCCTCCAGTGCCCCTCCACTGAAGAAGGATGGAAGAAAGTTGCAGAGCAGTGGTATTAGAGGTGGAACTTCCCCCACACCGTTGGAGCCATAGATGGCAAGCACGTGGCCTGCAAAGCACCAGCCAAGTCGGGGACCACTTATTTCAACTACAAGGGCTTCTTCAGCATCGTCCTCTTCGCCATGGTCAATGCTGACTACAAGTTCATGTACATCGATGCTTCAGTCAACGGGTCAGCTTCAGATGCCCAGTTATACAACGCCAGTGACCTCGAGGGGCTGGAACGCAACCTCATCCTGGGCTTCCCAGATCCAGACCCCCTGTCCAATGACACGCAAGATGTGCCCTACTTCATCGTGGGGGATGACGCCTTCTCCCTCAGAACCTACCTCATGAAGCCCTACATTTCTAGATGCCTCACCCATGAAGAGAGGATCTTCAACTACAGGCTGTCCAGGGCAAGGCGGGTGGTGGAGAACGCCTTTGGCATCCTGGTCAACAGGTTCCAGGTACTTCTCACCACCATGCAGCATCGCCCAGAGACCGTGAGGAGGATCGTGGAAGCTTGCTGCAACCTGCACAATCTCATGCGCACCCGTTACCCAGTGTTGCAGAACAGGCTTGTGGACCTCCAACAAGGCAATGGGGACATGGAGCCTGGTGAATGGAGGCAAGGGCAAAACCTGATAGACACTGAGGATGTGCAAGGCCCCAACAGAGCCTTACGTGAAGGGAAGAAGCAGCGCAACCTCCTGAAACACTGGTGCAACTCCCCAGCTGGACCAGTGGAGTGGCAAGACAGGATGGTAGATGCTTAATGGATGCTTCCTTCAGCCTGTCTCATCACACTGATGAGATTGGGCCATGTATGTTGGGTGGGCCTACAATGAACAGGGCATTTAATAAAGAGTTATGTTTATATTGACATGTGTGGATCAATGATTACATTAGTATTGATAATGAAGGGCCATAGGTGTGGCAGCTGGGAGGGAGGACCATACAGTCCCACTATGCTTGCACTGGAGGTTTATCTATCCCCACAGCTATCTCAACCCATCCCACAGCTATCTTAACCCATCCCACAGATATCCCTGCCCATCCCACAGCTATTACCCATCCCACAGGTATCCCTGCCCATCCCACTGCTATCCTTACCCATCCCACAAGCATGCAAAGGCTTAAACCATTTCTAAAAGTTTCCACCAAGACTTTATTTAATAAAATAAATGAAGCAAGTATGTGAAGCAAAGATAATCTTTATTAATAACAAGCTGTAAAAGAAAAATGACCCAAGTCAAGTGTCCAAATAAAGTCTACAGGTAGCCACCCAGTCTCTGGCACTTCTCTGTCACTCAGAGGTGTGCCCAGTCTCAGGGGTGAAGGGTCCAGGTGCTGTGGAGGTGGCTGCTGCTGGAGTGCTGGTCTGAAGCGCCACTGGGGTGCCTGGCCCCGAGAGGACAACAGGTGACGGTGTGTTGAGGAAGCTTTCAGACAGCTGTCTCAGCCCTGTGATGTTGAGAGCTCCTTCCTCCATGCCATGGGGTGTCAGCCCCAGTACCGACGACAGATGTACTGAGGCCAGGCTTGGCTGTGGGGTGGAGGAAGGAGGAATGTAGTGGGGCTGTCTGGTCTGCAGCTGTGTGAGGACTGGCGTGGGTGGCATCGGTGACGTGGGTGGCATCAGTGGCGTGGGTGGCATCAGTGGTGTGGGTGGCATCGGTGCCATCAGTGGAACCGGTGGCAACGGTGGCGTCCGATGAGTCTGTGCCTGGACTGGGAAGGTCTGCTGTCTGTGCTGCTGGACCTCCTGGTAGCCGCAGCCCTGGTAGGTGAGGGCCTGTGGAAAGCCTTGGAATGGGAGGGACATCACCTGGGGTGGAGGAGCAGACCTGGACTGGGTGGGAGCAGGTTCATCTGGATCTGGAGGGTTGTGAAGCAGATCGGTGATCCTGTCCTTCACCACCTGGTACTGGGGTTCCGCCATGTCCGTGAGGGTCTGGTTCACATAGGTGAGCAAGGGCTTGCGGTTGGAGGATGAGGAGTCGGTGTGGACCAGCTGAGAGAGTATATCTATGCTGCTCCTGATGGTGTCTCTTATCTCCAGCAGGACAGTGTGGCTCTGCCCCTCCGGTCTGCCTCTCTGCCTTTCTGTGGAGGTGGAGCTGGGGGTGGATGCGGGTTGGACTGTAGTGGAAGTGCCATCTCCTTTCTCCCACTGCGCCAGGGAGTCCTCCACGCGCTCCGCCACAGTAAGAACAGTTGTCCGTGGGTTCTCCCTCATGGCACGCTCCACAGACACCTGCCTGGAGACAGGAGCTGACTCTCGGCTGGAAGAGGACTGGTTCTCAGCAGGCTGCCTTGGAGACAGGGTTGTGAGAGGGGCTGCTCCTCGGTGGCGGACCTCACCCTCAAGGAAGCTGCACTTGGCCATAATGTAGGTCTCTCTGTCCGTCAGCTTGACCGCAGCCTGGCCAGATTTCTTGAGGTGCAGCTTCCCTTTCCAGGTGTGCATGTGCTTCCACCAGCCGAGGAGCACCTCTGAAGTGTAGCCCAGGCTCTCCGCCTTCTCTCTCCAAGCAGCCTGCTTCCTTTTGGTGTCCCTGTAGAGCCTGTGTCCCTTCCGCCATAGATAGTCATTCTTTCTCAGCCACTCAAGCACCTCATTCTCATGTTCCTCCTCGATGGAGTATTGCCTCCTCTCCCTTTCTCGCATATGCCTCTTCCTCCCTTTGGCAGGACCACATGAGCCCTCATCAGAGGGGCTTCCAGGTTGTAGGGGCTGCTCCTCCACACCACCAGCAGCAGCAGCACCAGCAGGATACATCATCATAAGCAGCAGCAGCAGCAGCATCACCAGCAGGATCATCATCAGCACCAGCACCAGCAGGACCAGGATCAGCAGCAGCAGCAGAGTAAGCACTAGCAGTGCCAGCAGGACCAGGAGCACGAGCAGGACCAGGAGCACGAGCAGGACCAGCAGGACGAGCAAGACCAGGAGCACAAGCAGGACCAGCAGGACCAGCAGGACGAGGAGCAGCTTCAGCAGAGTAAGCACCAGCAGAAGCACCACCGCCAGAAGCAGCATCAGCAGCTCATCCAGAAGCAGCATCAGCAGAAGCACCACCGCCAGAAGCAGCATCAGCAGAGTAAGCACGAGCAGAAGCACCACCGCCAGAAGCAGCATCATCAGCTCCTCCAGAAGCAGAAGCAGCAGAAGCCCCAGCCCCAGAAGAGTGAGCCCATGCTACAGAAGCCCCAGCAGAAGCAGAGTGAGGGCCAGGGGGTGGGAGGGTGGCCCTGTCCCTCTTGCCAGGGCTGGCAGCAGATGGCTGAGGCTTCCTCTTCTTCCCCATGGTTGTGGGGTTGCTGGCTGGCAGCAAGGCTGGCAGGCTGGCAGGCAGGCTAGCAAGAAGGCTAGCAGGCAGGCAGGCAGCAAGGCTGGAAGGCAGGCTGGCAGCAAGGCTGGCAGCAAGGCTGGCAGGCAGGCAGACAGCAAAGCTGGCAGGGAGGCTGGAAGGCAGGCTGGCAGGCAGGCAGACAGCAAGGCTGGCAGGGAGGCAGGCAGGCAGGCAGCAAGCCTGGCAGGCATGCAGGTTGGCAAGGCAGGCAGGCTGGCAAGGTTGGCAGGCAGTCGATGTGTCTGGAAGCAGGTCTTTCCTCTGAATGGTGACCTGCTTGAGACCTGCCTCCCTTTATATCCACGGGGCTGACGCAATGCATCCTCCCCGCATGTGCAGTGAACGCTAGGTATCCGCTAGGCTTCCGCTGTGTATCCGCTTCATCCGCTAGGCTTCTGCTCTGCATCCGCTTCATCCGCTCTGCATCCGCTGTATCCGTTCCGCGTCTGCTTTGCTGCGGTCCCCTGGAAGCCTTGCGGATGTTCCATCCGCTTCCATTCTCTAGGCTTCCGTGAAGCATCCACTTTCCATCCGCCCTGCGTCCTCCCCCCGTCCGTTCCTTTCCTTGTTATCCACTCTGGTTATGCAAATTTTTGTCCCTTTTGAGAGCGGATAACAACGGATGGAACATTTTTCTCGTCCGCTGTGTCCTTTTTACAAATGTTTTGCATCCATCGGCCAGTGTGACACGGCCTTAAATAAAAATGAAATATCACCTTCTAAATGATGGAAGGAAACAGTGGAAGGAAACAAATGAGTTCAATCATTTATTCATAACTATTTCTAAAGATATGTGTTTTTCTTACCTTTGGACCAACATAATAGGCTCCATGTTTCAATTTTTTAAAAACAATTATTTCATAAGTTGCAACCACTCTGAAATCAACATTCTCTTCTCTATTTCAAAGGACCTTTGTAGACCCACATGGAATTCATCGAACTATACACAATGTTTCATTTTCAGACTGCCAAAATGGATTAGGTAACCAGATTACATATTCAATTTACTCTAATAAAATTGCCATACTGTTTTGGACAGGTTGTCCACTCTGATGTAGACAGGATTTATAATGCATACAGTTATTTAGCAATTACCATGGTATGTTTATCACAGTGGGGAAAATAAGAAAATAACCTGTTTACATTTTGTTTGTTTTAATTGCTCAACAGGCATTAAAATTATTGGAGGCTGTCAAGATCAATCCAAAGAAGAGTATGGAATTTTCATAAAGGAGATATTACCAGAGAGGATAGCTACTACAGATAGTAAATAACTACTTGTAATATTCACTGGTGGCAGTGTTGTTTTTAAAAAAAAAGCTGTAACAATCCATATATTGCTTTTTTAAAATTAAAGGTTCACACATCCAAACCATCTTCTCTTTCCCTCCACTACAGAATTCCCTCATTCTGTTCTCGAAATTCCAACCTTTTAGAGCAGATTACACAAGAAAAGCTGGGGTCACCACATCCATAGGTCCACTCATGGAAATAATTTTATCATTTGGGGAAAAGAAGGCCTTGGATTTCATACATTTGATTCAAGTGAGAGAATTTTAGGCTCACTATATACCTGTTTTAATCAGGTTTGCAACTTCTCTCTGGGCCATACATACAATAAAACATGTTGATGGATGGATTATCATGTGAAAAAAAGATAAACTTAAATCAGCCAGGAGATTAGAAGAATTTAGCTCTAGGTAGCCATGGGGTGCTTTTGAGGAAAATCAAGTCTTCTTATCAACTATGTTGACCAAATAGAGGGGGAAAGCTGCTCTAAGCCCACCTTCCCCATCCCTGTTTTACTTCCCATAATATAGACAAAGGACAGGAAATATGGAATGTGTTAGCCTCCCCCCTGCCATCTCTATCCATGGGGCTCCAAAACTTGTTGGGTTACCATGGATAGTTCTTGGTTTTACTTTCCTCTTTACTAGAAATGCAAATGCAGCTTTTTATTCACCTTCCAACCTCTTATATGTCAGCTAGCAAGACTGCAAAACTGTCAGTTCCCTCTTTGAGTAGAACATTATTGATCATATGTTGCTGGTGCATAAGGTATGTCTTTACAGGTGGTGAAAAAATGAATCAGAAATGCAAATATTATATATAGGTCACTAATGCAAGGCAATAATATGGGGTCAAGATATTATAATAGATATGTCAGATATTAAGATTCATATGATAGTTAAGTTACCCCCTATGACAATGTTTTTATATTAAAAGATCATATAAAAGAGATCATATAAAAATAGTAAAATAAACAAAACATTGAAAATGCCATAAAAGGTAAATGAAAGATTGCCTTAAATCATTACTATGAAGTTCCGTATAAAGATATAAATACAATAAATGTCATCTAGAAAGCAGTCATGTAGAAAGTAGCTACTAACATTGTAGCTCTGTCATATTGCTGAAAGTATATCAAATGTAATACTGACATTTTTCTGTCCTGGTGGGATTTTTGTTTGTTTGTATGTGTGTAGGTTTTTTTTTCCTAAATAAATATTTTGTTTTCTTTCTGTAGCTGATTTGTAATTAACTATCATGATTTTTTTTTCTTTTCAAGATCAAATCTGTATTGGAGATTTGATTTTAGAATTGAATGGCCAAAAATTATGTGGTGTCACTAATGAAAGGTAAGTTCTAACATTTAATTATAAGCAGGAAATTTATGCGTTATTATATTGTTAGTATTATTATTAGTAAATGAGTCAATATTTTTACAGTATTAGCTATGTTTTTTGTGTTTTTGTAAATAATATACCCAGGCAAAATGCTGTATTCAAAAAATATTTGTGAATAAAATCTAAAAATAAAGAATTATTACAAGCATGAACTGGAATGGCTAACATTTGTATTGCCTATGAGTATTTTAGATCAGATTAGCTGCAGATATAGAAAGAAAAATAATTTGCCTCCAACTGCTTAGGCCTTGTTTAACATCTTCATGGATAAGATGCCATATAATAGGATAAAGCCTCACTGGCCTGTTCCATGCTTATTCAAGACAAAAAAGGAAGCAATCTTAACAACATCCATTGCCAAAATCCAATGATTGCAAAAAGGACATTTAAGGAGAGCCCTCCTCTATGTTTGGACAAAAAGTTCCTTTACTTGTGCTTTAACAAGTGTGACTGGGATTTTTAATCTCTATAATCATGAATCATGACCTTGTTATGCCAGCATTTAATATGTTTAACAAATGAACATGTAATCAATTCAACTCATAGAAAACAATTAGATACAATGAATGAATTACGGTGATGCTTTTGTAACACCTTAGTGGAGAAAATCAGTACATTTAACTCTTCACTTTTAACTTTACAGAGCTCTTGACATGTTACAGATGGCATCAGCAACCAATCATGTGTCTTTGGTTATTGCCCGAGATGAAGATGCAAAGTAAGAAATGTTAGATTTCCCCAAGTCCTAGAAAATTATACAGAGATCCAAGACTGGGTGTAGATAGATGTTCCATTTCCCCATTATAACAATTTATAATTTTCCCCATTATAACAATTCTGCAGGTGAAAGAAGAAGAAAAACTCCACAATCCCTATCCTTTTTGAAAAAATCCAGAATGAAAAATAAATGGCACCTCTTCCCACTTAAATCATCTCTGATAAAATCAATAGAGAAGTGAAACTAGATGTGAATAATACATGTCTGGTGATGATTCCTGCAATCTGTTCTTGAAAAGTGAAGTCTGAAACTTTGTTTTCCTCATCTATGAGTTTTACATTTGTGGACTTATAGTTTGTTAATTATAGCAGGTTCACTGTTATGAGTTTTATGAATAGTGTTATCATAGAGCATTATTTTCTAATTTGGTGCCTTCCAGATGAGTTTAGAATATAACTACTGATATTGCGACCTAGCTATCTTAGGATTCTGGGAGTTGTAGGTGCCATTATCTCTGGAAAACATTGCAAAGATGGAGAAAATTGCTGCTAAAGAATCATATTTTTCCAGAGTTTGTCTAAATTAGATTTCCCTTCTCAGAACTGCAATTCTGCTTGGGTGGATGTATGGATGTAGTTCCATCTAGCTTGCTTGCTTGCTTTACTCATTCATTCATTCATTCATTCATTTATAATACTTGTGAGATCAAACAAAATATTATCTAAGCAAAACATACATACCAGGTTATCTAGCAATGGTAGGGAAACTGCTCTATTGAAGGCTTTATATGGATAGGATTGTGCAGGATTTTAAGCTAGTTTTCTTCTAAGCAAGTCTTTGCCTGATTTTTAAAACCTGGCTAACCCCTTGTCCATGAAAACAGCTTTTAAACAACAGTATGCACAAATGCTTGTTCTCAAAGATAGGGGGAAATTGGTGGATTTGTAAAATCTTGAACTGTATTCAAAGAAATAATTGGAGACATTTAGGAAGCAAATGACAAAATTAAAAATGTAAACATTGGAAATAAATACATTTTGTTCCTATCTGCTGTTTAAATTCTGGAATAACATTTTGCAGTGAGAAAATAATTGGTTACAGTTGAAAGAAAAATGGCTAATTTCCCCTAATATGTGAAATAACACGATGCTTCTAGACACACTTCTTTGTGTAATTGCCAATTTTACACAAATGTTTTTCTTCTCTTGTTCTGTAGATTGAAGATTTCTAATCTGCTTCTAGCTAAGAAACGCTGACTTACTTATAATCAGTTCGGGCATTCCAGCAGTTCTCAGTCCAGAACAGAATTAGAAATCTTGCTAATTTATAATTTTGTTTTATTGGGCTCATACTAACATGTGCCTTCAACTCTTTTTAAATTTACGCTGGCAAATTGTTATATGGCCTACATCTGTCCAGTCTTGGAAGCCTTTTTCCATCTATCCATTTTAGTCAGGACGATCCTACTCACTACAATATTATATTCCTGTAATAACAGGTGAGTACAAGTAGTCCTCAGCTTACCACAGTTCATTTAGTAACTGGTCAAAGTTACAACAGAACTGAAAAAAGTGACTTATGACCATTTTTCACACTTATGACCGTTGGAGCATCCCTGTGGTCATATGATCAAAATTCAGGTGCTTGACAGCTGGTTCATGTTTGTGATGATTGCAGTGTCCCAGGGTCATGTGATCCTTTTTTACACCCTTCTGACAAGCAACGTCAGTGGGGAAGCCAGATTCACTTAACAACCATTTGACGAACTGAAAAATTGCAGTGATTGACTGAACAAATGTGGCAAGAAAAGTTGTAAAATGGGGAACAACTCACTTAACCAATTTCTCACTTAGCAACATAAATTGTGGGCTCAATTGTGATTGTAAGTCGAGGACTACCTATACTGACCTAAAGAGATAGACTTAACCAATGGTTCCAACCTTTCCAGCTTTGCAGACCAGTGGCGGCGGGGAATGGATGGTTCTGCATGAACGGTGGGCAAGTGCACACACCTCACTCACACAAATGGAGCTACGTGCACACTCAGTAGCCATTTGCTGTACTCATGCTCATACGCTGCTTGCACGACCTGGTTCTGAATGAGCCATGGCCCAGGGGTTGGGGACCTCTGGGCTAAACCATATTGAACTTAATCAGATTTATTTCTGAGTAGATCTTCAGATGTTAGTATTGGGACCTGAGTATTATGGAAAAGACCTTCTGATCAAGTATACCTGTATCCCCAGGCTTCTGGGTAGTTATGGAAAAGGTATCTTTCATTTAGAAAGGTTTGGTGCATTTGCTACTTAAAAGCAAGTCTAATTTCCAGAATTGGGCTGTTTGATCTTTCTGGCCATAGATTTGTTAAATCTATGAGAATACCATAATATAACCCCGGCTAAAATAGAACATTTCTCTTCCTGTTTGTGGGCAGAGAAATTGATCTATTTTGCTTATCCCTAGTGATACATTGAATGGTGACAGATCTCCAGATTTGAAAAGACAAGAGAGAATGTGGGAAAGTTACTAGGCAGCCTTAAAAATCAAAATGGGGAAATCATGGGCATTTTGGCAAGCCTAATTTTGTGTTGGAATTTATAAAGTAAAAGAGTCTTCAAGAAAGTGCATCAAGAATTCTGGCTGTTTCAAGCCTGTCTTTGAGAATGAATTTATAATCTACGTCAGGGGTCACCAACCTTTTGGACCTCAGGGAACATCAAGTCATAATTTTAAATCCCAGGGACCACTAGCAGGTTTTGTGGGTATGGCTTGGTGGTCATGTGACTGGCTGGGCATGGCTTGTATGTAAATATTATCAATATTTATATAAATATTGAATTATTTATGAAAAAGAGAGCAACTTTTACCCAAAATCAGGCAAAGCAGGCAGGCAGATTGAGTTGCTCACAGAATCATTCAGTGATCAATCCATCTGCCATCGGCTAGCTCAGTCTGTCACATAAAATTTGCTTGCTGTGAGTCTGCATTGAATAATAGAATCTTCAGTCCGAAGGGAGGCTCGGCTGTGAAGATCTAAAGACTAACTAGAAAGCAAGAAATCCAACCATTTCCTGCTTCCTAGCTAATCTAAATCTCCTAGCACAGCAGAACGAACAGCTGATGGTTGGAAAAAGGAAAAATAGCAATTTAGCAGGGAAGTTTGTCAGGTAAGGAGTGAGTGGGTGGGGAGGGTTCCGCGGCCATGTGGGTGGCACAGCCTTGTGTTTCTGCACAGCCTGGGTTAATTGCTTTGGGGGGGGGGGTGTTCTGGGGGTGAGATTTCTCTGCGGCCCACAAAAATTTTCTCACAGCCCACCAGTGGCAACCACTGATCTATGCCACACACAGCTTCCAACCTGTAATTATGCAATTGAGCTGCACTGCAGTTGAAACATGATGGAAACTGTCTCATATCTGACAATATGACAATCTATCTACAGTCTAAAATCTATTTCAGTTATCTATTCTCTAATCTTTAATACCACTGTTCTTGTTTTTCATAGGATATGAATGTACTTTGGTACATTTGTTAACTGCTGCATAAGACACAAAGCTTAGCTTTATTTATTTATTTAATTAGATTTAGCTCAGCAGCAGCAAATAAGTTAAACATATATTTCTTGAAAGGTCTCAGATCAACATATTCTAAGAGATATTAAATGATGTATCACTCCTTCAACTTAAATATATATATATATATATATATGTTTTTGCAGGAAAGAATTTCTGGCCTTGACGGAGAAGTACAGTTCACACAGTAACTCCAGTAGGAATTCCCCAACGCAGCTCCTAACTGATAAGGAGTTGGGTATGTTTTCACTCTACAATATAAGAAAACAGTAGAGAATGCTTCTTGGCCTGATGGCCTCCATTCATATTTCAGGTTGGTAGAGAAGCTTTCACGAATTGGAAGGTAGACCTTAAACCCAGATTTTATGGGCTGATGTTTGATGAACAGAAAGGACACCTCAGTGCAATCAAGAATATATATGTGTGTGTGTGTGTGTGTGTATACACACACACACACACACACACACATATATACATATGTGAGTGTGTGTGTGAGTGTGTATGTATGTATGTATGTATGTATAGTATTCATCTTTGTTCGGGTATTTTCCCACATCATCATAGTTGTGCTTTTAAAGTTGTAACGTTTCGGCAGAATCTCATCTGCCATCATCAGGCTTCTGTATTGTGTTCATCTGTGAGCCAGACTTTTACAGCTGTTTCAGTTTTAAATTTGGGGCTAGCCTACTGCTGTGCCAGAATGGTTTTTTCTTCATTCTGATTGGTTGGGAGTCTTGGTCTGTGTTTATTGGTCTTGGAGTTTGCTGTGTTCTGCTTGATTGGTGTTTCTAATATCTTCTGTCTGTTTTGTGGCTTTTTTTTTTTGTCTTGATTGGCTGGCAACATTGTGTTTCTGTATTGGAGGCTTTTAGTGCAGCTTGGCTCTGAGTAAACGGATGGCTATCATTTGTTAGGAAGCTAGGTTTCATCTGGGTGCCTGGTTGGGGTATATTTGAGCTGGAGGTATCAGGTGGGATCTGTTGTGCCCAGGTGTTTGCCTGGCTTGTGGTGTGGAGATTTTTTTGTTTGTGAGTGCAGGCTTCCAAATAATTGACAGTCTGGTGGAATCATCTCTTCTATTCATGCTTTCAGGTCTTTTTTCAATCTCTATGGATTCTCTGATAATTCTGTAGCTGGAGTTTTGTATCGTGGCTAGTTTTTTGGTGCCATTGAAGTCGATGCTATGACCTGTGGCTTTCATGTGTTGGACTAGTGAGGAGGTGTGTTCCAGCTTTTTTACTGCATTTTTGTGTTTATCTAGGTGGGTACTTATTCTTCTATTGGTCTGTCCAATGTATGTGGTAGAGCATGATGCACAGGGGACTTCATATATGCCTTGGTTTTCCAGGTCAATTTTATCTTTGGGATTTCTAAGAATGGTTGCTATTTTTCTGTCTGTTTTGAAGGCAGTCTTGATGTGATGCCTGTGTAGTATCTTAGTGATTTTGTCTGTAGGACCTCTTATGTAGGGCAGGACAGCTGTTCCATAGGTCTGTTCATCTTCTAGGTCTTCATTATGTCTCAGTGTGTTTTTGTGGATCAAGCCGGTGATTTTGCTTTTGTGGAAGCCGTTGGCTGTCAGTACTTTAGTCAGGGTGCATAGTTCAGTCTTTATGTGTGTCTTGTCTGCCAAAAAAAACAAAAAAGACACAAAACAGACAGAAGATATTAGAAACACCAATCAAGCAGAACACAGCAAACTCCAAGACCAATAAACATAGACCAATCAGGATGAAGAAAAAACCATTCTGGCACAGCAGTAGGCTAGCACCAAATTTAAAACAGAAACAGCTGTGAAAATCTGACTCACAGATGAACAATACAGTTATTACAATACACAATACAGAAGCCTGATGATGGCAGATGAGATTCTGCTGAAATGTTGCTACAACTTTAAAAGCCGTGGGATAATGACGTGGGATAATACCTGAAGGAAGCTGAACAGCACACATGTAAGTTCCCGCGAAAATTTAAAAAAACATATATACATACACACACACACACACACACACACACACATATATATATATATAAATAAACACATATATACACATATACACACACACACACACACACTTTTTGACACTGAACAGTATAGTGGTAGTGTCACACTGCCCCCTAGGGCTTCATTTGTACAATAACAAATGTTTGATGGTTTGAGAACTTATTGAGTCTATAATTCCAAAGTGTGCCAGGTAAATAATTAACTGTATTCTCAGGCGATCACTGGCTAACACTGCTGTGTTATAATTGTGCCACAGTGAGAGGAAAAACACTAGTAAACCAGCTGTTCAGGACCATTTCAGGGCCCAGAATCCCGTATTGCACAAGGTTACCATGTCATGTGTCAGTTCCAATTAATTAAAGTCTGTGCACGGCCTTGCACTGTAATATCGGAAACTCTTTCTGACTTTGTGTTTAAAAGGAAAATAACTTAATTGTTGCTAACTTCTATTTTGTCAAAATGCTTGCGAGTTTATTTTTTGCCCATGTGAATAAAAGATTGGAGCTTGAAGCATTTATCTGTTTTAAACAGCTGAACAGAGCAGATTGCAATTCATTGTAAAAGATCGTTTGGGGCTTATCAGCTTGTTGTAGTTTAATTATATTTGCCCTTTACCTTTTTCCAAGGAGCACATAGCAGGAAGATTCTCCTCACATCCTGTTTTCCTTCACTGTGAGGTAGAGTAGGTTGAGCTTTATGACTGAATGGTGATTTGAAGTGAGGTTTCCCCAGCCCTAGTCCAGCAGTCTGTTAAATTATAATTCTGTCTGTTTTATTGGGGAGTCATTTCTGTTCTTACTGGTAGGCAGTTTAGTCTGAGAACATTCATAGATGGAAGTACTATTTACAGAACTCAGTCCTCAACTTACAACTGCAATTAGAAACAGAATTTCCATTGCTAAGGGGGACAGTTGTTAAATGAGCTGCATTTGATTCTAAGACCTTTTTACTGCAGTCATTAAGTGAATCATGCAGCTGTTAAGCAAATCCAGCTTCCCCCATTGACTTTGCTTTTTGAAATCTGGCTGGGAAGGTCACAAATGGCTAGGGCACTGCAATCATCATAAATTCCTGCCAGTTGCCAAACACCAGAATTTTACAAATCTTAAAGTAGCCGAGGTTGGACACCTGTGCTATAAAAGATGTTTGGGGTTATATTTGGCCCTGGAATTGCCAGTCTGTTCCCTTCCTTGATGTCAGGGAACTCACTTAAGATGCTCTTAACAGGATATTGTGATCCTTGGATTAGAACCCATTCTTCACCCCCTACTTTAAAATAATAGAATATAAAAATGAGCATGAAATTGAGTTTTGTGTCTGTATGAAGAAGTGATAACCTGGGACCGTGCTATTTTCAAAAAAAATGTTTTATTTGTATTTTGTTTTTTGTGAAAACCCAAATAAAATTTTCAAAAAAAAAAAAAAAGATTTGAACAAGAGGCAGGAATCTTTGTGTATTGAGAAGTTGTTTGATGGATGTCTCACTTTTTTCCTCTTCATAAAGGTATTGATAGCTTTTCTTCAGGCACATCTTCAGTGAGTCCTTCACTATTTCATACAAAGGACACTGTGACAAACTTCCTGGAAAGGCCTGCGGCGGTAACTTCTCTTCAAGCCATCACAAAGTAACTATGTGAAGTTTGTTTTCCATGGAGAGTTTGGGGAAAAGATAGGATGCTGGGCTGAAAGCACAGGAAGATTGTTTCCAAAGCCTCCCTTTTAATCTCAAATTGTGAGCTGTCAATACTGACAGAAGGTCCTCAAAGGGGCACAAGTTTCAATTCTCTGCATGGAATTAACTATGGAAAATATCATAACCAGGCGCTGCTGCATTTTCTGTAGTTCGCTTGCAATTATTTTTCTTAAATACTCTCGGTTTTTAAGGAGCATATGATCTTGTCCTATGTCAGTTCAGAGGTAATCCTTTGAACCCATTCAACAGAACTGAAGAAATCTCTTGGATGAAAAGGGAAATGTTTTTAAAGAAATAAACTCGAGGTTCACTTGCCTTTTGGAAAACCACCTTTGGGACAACTATGACCCAGATGATTATGAATCTCCATAGACTTCTTTCCATCCAGTACTGTCAGGCTTTTCCTGTGACCTGCTCCAAATCTTTTAAACTTGAGACCCTGAGCATGCATCCTGGCACTTCCCCAAGGCCTTTCTTGATTTACCTTTTTCCTTTTTTAAAAATAAGCCAACAAACAAACAAACAAACCTTGTTGTTCTCTAAGTAGATTCTGAGAGCTGAGAGACACCACAACTTCCAGGCTGGGGACTTGCACCTATAATCCTTTGTAGATGAGGAAAAACTTTGTCTGGCCCCATTTTTCAAAACCTGGAAAAGAAGTAATGGATTTGGTCACAGTTGCTTTGCAACTGTGCTTTTCTTTCACGGGCCCAAGTAAAATTCCTAGCTTTGTTCAGTGGCAAGTAGACATATATCCAGGAGACAACTGCAAGGCCACCCGGCCTGCACATTTTCTGTCATAGTTACTGATCCCGGACACATATATTTCTGAAATTATGAAGTGAAAATCACCCAACAGCAGGAACCCTACTGGGTTCTAAGCTTGGTATCTCTAGACATATTGGCCTCTGTGACTGCCATGCTTTGGGGACAGCATCTTAAAACAGCCTGGTTGGAAGTAGTTGCCTTGCCGGCACTCAATCAGAATTGTCTCCTTTGATTTAGATTTTATTTTTATGTTGCATTTATTATTTTTTAGAAATAACGTATAGCAGCAAACATAGCCCACACATCTCCTCCTCCTATTTTCCCCATAGCAATAATGGTGGGGTAGGATGGGTTGAGGGAGGGTGACTGACCCTCACCTAGCTGACTTTCATGGCTAAGGCAGAAGCTGAACTCATGGTCTCCTGCTTTCTAACCTGGTGCCTCAACCACTAGACAAAACTGACTCTCATCTTTAAATTTAAAGCAACTATTTAAAAATTTTGTGTCCCTGTTCCTTTTCCTTAGGTTCCAGGTCCAAACCTTTTGTTTTATTGTCTGTCATGTCTCATGCTTTTATTTGGACCACAAGTCATTTTCCTGGTGTCTTGGTATGCTATCATTGAGTTTACAGAGAAATATATAAAACACCTGTTTTCCCTGGTCTTGGCTTCCCATTAAACTTCAAATTCAATGGAGATTTATAAAGCTCCACTTTTAGGCTTGTAGAAGAAAGGAAGACAACAGTGACAAAAACACTTCCATGTTATTGCCAAGATAACTCATGAACTTATTATGAGTCAAACAAAAATTAAGAGTTTAACTTGACATATGTTTAATTTGCATATTATTACAGTAAGAATAGAGACAGCTGTTGATCAGTTAATCCCCATTTTCAAAAATTGCAAATCTCTCTGCAAGCAGAACTCTCTGGTTATTTTTTCCTTCAATACATTAAGATAATGGTCTGGTTCAGAGTTGGTGCCAGAAATATATAAGATGCCTGTTTTCCCTGGTCTTGGCTCACCATTAAAGTTCCAAGTTCTATGCAGATAGATAAAGCTCAGCTTTTAGACATGCAGAGATCGGCATTGCACCGAGGCATTTGCTACCTTAGGTTTTCCTGGTTGCACATGAGGTGTCTCTCAAGGCAGCCATTGAGTCCTGGCAGATGGCGGTGGTGTTAGATGGGGTAAGGCAGGCCGAGTGATTTTGCCAGGCAACCTCACGTTCTGTCTGCTCTTCTAAGAGAGATGCCTTGCAGTCTAATGGAGCCTAAAGACAGGTTACATTCTGGCATGGGTTTAGTTATACAATTGCCTTGTCTGAAACATGTCAGAGTATTTGCAGTGTGACTACCATTATGAGACAACCCAGGAGCAAAACACAGCACATAGAGACTTAGATATTTGACATGGTTTATATACAATAGTTATACACAGACATATATGTGGTAGGCAGTATAACTTACAAGCAAACTTTCTTCTTCACACAGAGAACTTCTGCAATGAATACCAGACACAAGGAGAGAGAAAAACATGCCCTCTAATGGCTGCAATATATAAACATCTCTTAAAGGGATCTTTAATCCCCAGTCTTAAAGAAAAATACCCATGCTATGCTGATTCATTCTTACTGCATCATCCTATATTGCATCAGCTTCATTGCTGCTCAGCTCTTAAATCCCAAGACCTTAACAAAACAGCACATTATAATGGAGAGGAGGCAATTCCAGATATTTTTTTTTATTTGCTATTTTACTTTCTGTTCCTAGCATTTTTAAAACTTTTTTTTAACCCTCAAATTCTATGAAGCAAAGTTAAAAAAGAGAAATTCTTCCAAATATAGCAAGCTGTAGGACTTAGAATAAAAACTAAGTTTAATTTTTGTATTTAAAACAAGTACATGGTATACTCATTCATCACATTCCAAAGACATATAATAATGGATTATTTCTTAGCCAACTGGGGAAAAAATAGTCTTCTCAGAAACAGAATTGTATAAGAGGCCCCATGCCAAAGTTTCCATTTCGCACATGAGTACTTGATTCGGGTGGCCGGTGGGGGGAATGGGATCTCCTTCTCAATATTCATAAGCATGAACAGACATCAAAGCATGGCTATGAGAAAACAAAGATTTTGCTGTAAGGTATTCTTTGTATTTGTTCTGTTTCCCAGTCACTAACCTTTTAAAGCTAACTTTGTTTCTTTTTCTCTCTAGTGACAGCATATTTCAGATTATCAGCATTTCCAAGGAAATGGGCATGGGCCTGCAGATTGTAGGAGGCATCGACAAGAATGAAGGGCCCTTGGTGTATATTCTGGCAGTTATTCCTGGAGGGGACTGTCATAAGGTAGAGAAAGCAGAGAAGAGTTGGAGAAGAGGGGTCAGTGGTTGGGAGTCGGTCGGCTAGGGGCCTCGTTTTTGCCCCATTTGGAGTCTATGGCCTCAGTTTCCCTTTGAGCTGGACCTGTTGGGGCACTCCAACAACTTCTTAATTGGTCCACGTGTTGGCGCCATAACCGTCCATCCAACAATCTTATCCTGTAGGATTTGGGGTCTGTTTTCTGCTTAACCCACCCAGGCAACCATAAGGGATTCCCTGCATAATTTCGGGAGCAGACCGGGTCCCCAGACCTAAATTCCCTTGTCTTGCTGGACAAGTCAAGGGGTGCCCTGGGGCCATAATTAGGGTGCAGCCTGTCTAGGGTTGTGCGGAGCCTCCTTCCCATTAATAGTTCAGCAGGAGAGAGGTTGGTGGCTGTGCTTGGTGTGGTGTTGGGTAAGTAGGTACCGGGCTACCCTGGTAGACCAGTCCCCTTCCGTTATCCTTCCCAGGGAGTCTTTTGCAGATCTTACAGTTCATTCTGCAAGGCCATTGGAGGCTGGATGAAACGGAAACTAGGGCATGTCTGATTCCTCTTTGGGCGAGGAACAATTCAAAAGGGGATGAGGTGAATTGGGGCCTGTAATCAGAAATCAGGGTGTCAGTATGAAAATCTTGTTTAAAGCTCTGCTTACAGTATCTGAAGTGGTTGATTGGAGGAGAACCAGCTCTACCCACTTTGAAAACTCATCTACCACAATTAGGAAGTTTTTCCCTTGCATGGGACCTGCCAAGTCCACGTGTACTCTTGACCATGGTATTTTGGTATCATCCCACTCCCCGGAAGAGGCAGCTGGTGGGGTAGGCCTGGACATTTGGCAGATGGAGCAATTCTGAACTTCATTGGTGACTGCCTCATCCAGGCCCAGCCACCACACATAGCTCCTGACCAGAGCCTTCATTCTGTTGATCCCTGAGTGACCCTCATGCAGAACTTCAATAATGCATGGTCTTGGTAGTTTGGGAATAATTACTCGGGGACCCCACAATAAACACCCTTTTAGCATGCTCAATTCGGTTTGGCTTGCTTTGAAGGGGCGGAAATCCACTGTGGTGGTTTCCCTGGGCCACCCCCTTCACACCCAGTCCATGACTTTAGACAGTTGTACATCTCTGCTGGTGGTGTAGGCGTTGTCATCAGCTGTCAGAGGCAAATGCAGATCTTCCAGCAGGAACACAGAGGCTGAAGGGGCAGGATCAGCGACCAGAAGGGGTAAAGGGCACCAGCTTAGGCCATCAGCATGAGCTACATCTTTGCCCGGCCTGTAAGTCAACTTATAACTGTAAGCGGCTAGTAAGATTGTCTATCGGATCATTCTAGGGGAGAGGATTTGTGGGCTGGGCTTGTCCCCTGCCAGGATGCCGAACAAAGGTTGGTGGTCCGTGATGAGCTCAAACTGTTGTCCATAGGAATCTTTTCATGGAACCTTTTCATGGGACCTTTTGACTGAGGCCACAGCAGCCAATGCCTCTTTATCTATTTGGCTGTAATTGCACTCAGCCTTTGAGAGAGTTCTAGAGAAATAAGCTATAGGGGCTTCCTGACCATTTGGCAATTTATGACCTTGGACTGCCCCAATTCCATAAGGGGAAGCATCGCTAACTAGGATAAGGGGGAGAGCATTGCTAAACTGAATGAGGACCTTGGTTGAGGTGAGGAGGGATTTTACTGCAGAGAAAGATGCCTGTTGCTTGGATCCCCAATGCCACTGCGTGTCAGAGTCTAATAGTCTCCAATGGTTCTGCTAAAGTGGCCTTGTGGGACAGGAAAGAGCTGTAGAAATTAAAAAGTCCTAAAAAGGCTTGTAACTCAGTCTTGTTCTGAGGAACCAGGGCCTCCTGCATGGCCCGTACTTTGGATTCTACAGGTGAATTCCCTTGTGGTCAATATGATATCCAAAGAAATCTATCTGTGAAACTACGAAGATACATGTTTTCCTTTTCAATTTTAGCCCAGCCTGTTTAAAACACTGGAGAACTTTTTGTAATCTGTGCAAATGTTCCTGTGGGTTGCCAGCAGCAATGAGGATGTCATTGAAATATGGAATGACACCCTTGATACTGTATAACAAACATTCCATAATGGATTGGAATATGCCAGGGGTGACGTTGACATTGAATTGTAAATGCTTACATTTGAAAGTGATCCTATGTGTAATGATTGTTTGGGCTTCTGTTGTCTCATTGTCCACTGGGAATTGCTGGTATGCTTGAGTCATGTCCAGCTTGGTAAAAATGGAGCTTTTTCTCAGGGAATGGAGCAGGTGCTGTATGATAGGGACAGGATAAGTGTTTGGTTGGAGACCCTTATTTATTGTGGACTTATAGTCAGAACAAATCCTTATGGAGCCATCTTTTTTTAAAGGTATTACAATGGGAGTTTCCCATTTAGCAAAGTCAGTTGGCTCCAAGACCCCTTGCAAAATCAATTTGTCAAGCTGGACATCCACCTTAGCATGTAATGCTAATGGCACTCTGCGAGATTTGGGGCGTATAGGAGCAACATTAGGATCCAAGTTAAGGGAAATAGGAGTGCCATTGTAGCAGCCCAGTTTGTCATTGAAAACTTCTGAATAGTCAGCAAGAAGTTATTGCAAGTTGTAGGGGGTAACTGCATTTACTCCAGTTACTTGGAGGCCCAGGGAATGGAACCAGTCCAATCCCAGTAAGCTAGGTAAGTCCCCAGTTACGATAACTAGTGGAAAGTGACCCTGAAAATTGTTGTCTTAAATATGGAACTTGCCTGTTCCGAGGACTGAAATGGATTGTCCTTGGTAGTTTCTCAGGGTCAGATTGCAAAGGCTCAGCTGATTCTTGTGGAGGTCTGGTAGCAGGTTCTATAGCATCTTCCATGAGATCAGGGATAGAGATGATCCAGTGTCTACACATCTGACAGAGATTGCCTTCTAAGAGAAGATCAACATTAATTTTATTAACATTAAAATAATAAGTTAGTGACTCAGCTCTTGGGAATGTTTTGTTGATGGCATAGCATTTCTCTTTGGTTTTGAGGTTTTTTGGTTGCTTGAGATGTTGAGATGGCAGGATTGTGTTTCTAGGTGCCTGGCACATTCTAACTATGTGGTCTTTCTTCTGTCATTTTAGGCAGACAGCGTTTCAGAAACGGCAAGTGGCTCTTAGATGGCTTCCTCCACAGCTGAAGCAAATCAGCTGTGGTGTAAGTTGTTTCCTGTTGGCAAGAAAACTTTTTCTCTGCATTGGCTGGGGTGCTTGGAGGCGATTGATTGCTTCTTCCTCTTCGAAGTCATCATCTTCGCTGTAGGTGTCTTCGTAGTGGACCGCAGTGCTGAATTTTACCACGGGGAGACTTCTTGGTTTTATTTTGGCCGCGGATAAGTTGGATAGTTCAGCAGCTTGGGCTTCTTCGATGGCTTGCTTCAAGGTGAGGTCGCCTTTAGCCAGCAGCCATCATTGAAGTTGAAGGTCTCTCACCCTGCAGATGAGCTGGTCCAGCAGCATATCATCTAGGTGATCTCGGAAACTACATTGCAGGGCCGCCATGTATTCACTTATGGACTCGCCTTCTGCTTGGCTTCTTCTTCTGAATGCATGGCGGCAGGCGATACGCAATGGCTTTGGTGCATAGTGGTTACCAAGTACCTCTTGTAGTTCTTCCCGGGGTCAACCTTGACCATCTGAGGAACCAGCACTGCGGTGGCGGTGTCGAAAACGGTGGCCCTGCAGAAACTTAGGAAATAGGCTTTCTTCCTGTTAGGAGGGATGTCAGAAAGGTTCGCAGCATCCATGACACATTCGAACCTATTGATGTACGATGTCCACATCTCAGAGGTTGGCCGAAAAGGTGGAAAGTTTGGTGGCGCCGTCATAACTTCGTTCAATAGCGACTGCTCTAGTGACAGCTCTTAGTGACAGCTCTTTTTGAAGTGACTTCAGCCGTGTGGTGCTCTCTCTTTTGCCTCCAGAATTGCCTCAGTTCATCCGCATCCCACCTTCATCACCAGTTTTGTGTTTAGCGCACTTAGACAAAGAGGCGGAGGAAATACAAAGCTCTAACAGGTTTTATTGTTAACATGTAACTCAGCTGCGGCTAGCCGCGGCTCGCGGCAGCAGCTAAGAGAGAGAGACAGCTGATTCCGTTTGACAGTTCCTTTTATACAGCTCCTTTTATAATCCCTGAAGGCAGCAGTCCTCTCCCTGGTGGTCTTGGCCCATCATCAGAGTCATTGCTCTCCTCAGCCATCTGCACCTGCTGGTGGCTAACCACAACACAAGGAAGAAAGCAGTGACAAAAGCACTTCCGTGTTATTGCCAAGATAACTCATGAACTCATTATGAGTCAAACTGAACTTAAGTTTCACTTGACATGTTTAATTTACTCATTATTACAGCAAGAATATAGACCAGGGGTCGCCAACTTTTGGACCTCAGGGGCCACCAAACATAATTTTAGATCCCAGGGAGCACCAACCAGTTCTGTGGGCATGGCCTAATTTGTGGGTGTGGCTTGGTGGTCGTGACTGGATGGGCATGGCTTGTATGTAAATATTATAAATATTTATATAAATATTGAATTTTTTTATAAAAGAAGAGCAACTTTTACCCAAAATCAGGCAAAGCAGATAGGCAGATTGAGTTGCTCACAGAATCACAGATTCATTCAGAGATCTATCTATCTGCCATCAGCTAGCTCAATCTGTCACATAAAATTTGCTTGCAAGCAAACTCACAAAATTAACTCACAACACCCCATGCATGTAAATATTGATTTATTTTTTTTTTAAAAAAAGAACAACTTTTACCCAAAATCAGGCAAAGCAGGCAGGCAGATTGAGTTGCTCACAGAATCATTCAGTGATCTGTCCATCTGCCATCAGCTAGCTCAGTCTGTCACATAAAATTTGCTTGCCAAGAGTCTGCACTGAATAATAGAATCTTCAGTCCTAAGGGAGGCTCGGCTGTGCCGAGCCAAAGATCTAAAGACTAGCTAGAAAGCAAGAAATCCAACCATTTCCTGCTTCCTAGCTAAATCTTCCGGCACAACAGAACAGATGATGGTTGGAAAAAGGAAAAATATCAATTTAGCAAGAACGTTTACCGGGTAAGGAGTGAGTGGGCGAGGGGGATTCCCGCAGGCCATGTGGGCAGCGCAGCCTTGTGTTTCTGCACCGCCTGGATTAATTGCTTTGTGAGGGTGCTCTGGGGGTGAGATTTCTCTGTGGCCTACCAACATTTTCTCATGACCCACCAGTGGGCTGCAGCCCACCAGTTGGTGACCGCTAATATAGACAGCTCAATCCCCATTTTCAAATTTTGCAGATCTCTCTGAGAACAGAACTCTGGATATTTTTTTAGTACATTAAGAAGATAGTCTTTTCTATTAGTCTGGTTCAGAGTTGGTGCCAGAATTGGGCTAGTACATTCTGTATGTTTTGGGCTGCATTTCCTATAATCTGTTTTCATGTGCCTTATTGTCTATCAACTGGTAGGTTTAATTTCTTAAATTCAAATGGAGGGTATTCTCTTTGCAATCACTGCCATAAGAGGTCACTGTTGTTGCTTGTATCATCACACATTAGCACAGCCTTCCCCAACTTGGTGCATTCAAGATGTACCAGAATTGTAGTTCCCAGTTGGAAATTCAAAAAGTTGCAGTCCCAACATATCTAGGGAATGCTCAGTTGAGTGTTAGCATTAGAAAGCTAATCAAAAGGAATCTTAAAAGACCCATCCAAATGTAAGTGCTCAATAATATTGTAGTTGGAGTAATAAATCAACATTTAACAAGGTGCAACCAATTAGCATCTTATGGACCATAGGAATACAGAATGTTATTAGAGGAGAAAAAGTTTAAAAAAATACTAATGGTGGTTTATTGTAGACATTGGTCTGCATTCCAGGAGATACTTGTATTGTTTTCTGTGAACCTTTCTTTCATTCCAAGTATTTCATACTGACAGTCCCACAACTCCTTTTGTTCCTTTTTTTATTCTTTATGGGTATAGTTTCCTTTATTTCTTTTGCAACGTCTTATTACTGCATGCACACAACATAGAATCTCTTTAAGACAGAAACTCCACAGACTATCAACGTGGTACCTTGCTAACAATAAAGAATTTGTCTGGTACTACACTGAGAAATAGCCAGCAATAAATCAGCCTTTCTCGGTCTGATTTTAACTTCAGATCCCTGAGTGAAGGCTGGTGAAAACTTCCCAATTTTATTGTTATAAAAGACAGTTCATCATCTTTGTATCTGTCTGATCAATTTGTTTTTTGGATTTTGGGTGTCTGGTATTACAGAGTATTGCTTCCTTTTAATTTGATAGACAATTGATTCTAAAAGAACAAGTCATACTATGGAGTAGATTTTTTTTTCAGAAACATGTAATATGGTGAGATTTCCTCGAACATCCTTCCATCTGATATAGTTACCTTCAGTGCCCCAGAAAGATGAGAGCTATTTCTCCCATATTCTCTTTCGGTGGAGAATACAGTTCAGAGGGGAGTATATAGTAAGGAACCTATGTTTGTTCTCTTAGGAGTAATCAAGCATATTGCAGAATTAATGCATTCAGATCAGTAAAAGGAAGGCTCCATTACATCCCTTTTGGGGAAAATATAATTCTGCTATCATTCCCTTTTCGTGCATATGTTAGTTTATATATTGCAAAACAGCTAAGTCTTTCAGAGGAGGCAATTGGCTTATTTGGACAATAAGTCCCAATTACTCAGAGATGAAACACAATATTAGTTTCATTATATGAATTGCTTTACAAAAATGTTTTTGCAACTTTACTTCCAGAGAACATATATTTATTAGATTTTTATCCCACCTTTATTGCTTTATAACAGGGGTCCCTAACCCCTGGGTTGTAGCCCGTTGGGAACTGGACCACCAAAGAAATAGGTAAGCTCCCAAAGCTTCATTTGAGCATGTGCAGGATTTAGCTTGCTTGTGAAAAACCTTCCCCCCACCGCAGAAACCGCCAGAAACCGTTAGTCCATGGAACAAAAAAAGTTGGAGACCCCTGCAGTCCCCAACCTTTATGGCTTGTCTTGGCAGGGGGGAAGAGGGGAACTGGCTCATGCAAGAGGTTGGCCAGCATGTGCATGCATGAGCACACCGGCTCACTACTTGTGCAAGTCAAGATGTGCTCACGTGCCAGCCTGCTGCTCATGCAAGTGGAACTGCATGTACATGCACCAGCCCACCACTCAGATGATGCAATTCTAAACCGGCCATGGCCCAATAGTGAGCAGAAGCCCAGGGATTGTGGACCCCTGTTATAATTAACTCAAAGTGGCAAACATATTCCTTCCTATCTCCTATTTTCCCCAAAACAATAAACCGGTGGGGTGGGGAGAGTGTTACCTTTAGCTTCCATGCTTAAGTCAGAATTAGAACTCAGTCTCCTGGTTTCCAGGTCAGTACATAACTGCTAACCAAACTGGCTCACTCCCTTGCATAATGGTTTGCTATTAAGTTCTCCATGCCACTGTTTATTGGGAAGACCTACCCATAGTGAATGAGTAAAAAGAGAATGTTTTGGGAATGTGAGCATGGAACGGGGGTGGGGGAGAAAAACTGCTGTTAAGGCAATATCCTTTGCATTTAGCAGGTCTCCCCTGCCTTTTCACTCTTCTTCAGTCTGACTGGTAACTTGGTTTCCCTTCACAGTTAATAGATTCACAGAAGATTTCGTTAAGCTCTTTGAACTGATGATAAAAATCGGCATGAAACCCTGTCCTCATTATTCTTGTTAGGATGGTCGATTGAGACCTGGTGACCAGCTTGTATCTGTTAATGAGGAATCATTGATTGGAATCACTTACGAAGAGGCAAGAAATCTAATCAACCAAACACAGCCGAGGTAACCATTTGTTAGAAAACCAAGCATCTCAACATTCATTTTCAGATTATGTTCATGTATTCAACTCTCTTAAAATTGTCAAAAAGAGTTTTGGACATGTGCTTCTGAAAGTGTGTGTGTGTGTGTGTGTTTTGTAAGTTATCATGGGAAATTAAAGTATATGAATGGGCTTCACTGAATTGGGCAGAATGCATTTTGATAATTTCAGATGAGTTGTCTTTGTTTTTCTAAACTGTATGCCTGAGTCACATAACATTAAAAAAAATTAATACTGCTTTTTTTCAAGAAAAGGTCTTTACAACTAAACGATAGGTAGTCTTTGACTTATGGCCACATTGGAGCCCAGAATTTATGTTGCTAAGTGAGATTTGTTAAGTGAGTTTTCCCCCATTTTACAATGTTTCTTGCCATATTTATTAAGTCAATCACCACAGTTGTTAAATTAGTAACATGATTGTTAAGTGAATCTGGCTTCCCTATTGACTTTCTTTGTCAGAAGGTCGCAAAATATGATCATATGACCCCTGGGACTCTACTACCATTATAAATATGAATCAGCTGCCAAGCATCTTAATTTTGATCACATGACCATGAGAATGCTGCAATGGTCATAAGTGTGAAAAAAGGCCATAAGTCATTCTTTTCATTGCTGTTGTAACTTCAAAAGGTCACTAAACAAACTGTTGTAAGTCAAGGTTCACCTGTACTCATCTCTTACATCAAAAGTAAAAACTGTAACAGATTTTAACCTTAACAAATTTGCTCCCTGAATAACTAGAAAGCAACAAAAAAAAATACTACTTGGAAGAACTCAGCATATGATACCTGTTTACCATCTTTTTCATAAATTTAGATCAAATACCTCTTGGGAGATAACTTTCATTCGACATGATTCTGATCTTGATGAAGTGGAAAATATGCATCCATCCTCCAATCTTCTAAGTTCAGAGAGATGTGAACGACAGAATGATCTACCCAGTCCAACATTGTCTTATAAAGAAAATGTTGCTGCCGAAAAATCTGTCCTTGATATGGCAAGTTTATTTTTTCAGATAAAATTTTTGCTTTCCTGAAATAAGTGCTCTGCTTTCAGTGGAATCATTTTACTGAATCAGCACCTAATAGATCCTGGCTGGTTTAAAAAACCTGAACAGGGAGACTTATTTAGTACTTCAATCGGAAATCATTGGGAAATAAGGCTGCAAACTAATCAAGGAACAACAATTTTAAAAATTTTGAAGGATAGCAACGTCAAGCAATCTGCTCAGCCATACTCATGGAGTTAATAGGAGTTGACTTCACTTCCGAGAGAACTTTACAGTTTAAAAATTCTGTACATGGCCATTGCTATTGCTGAGGAGAGTATGACTATCAGATGCCTAATGAGCTAAGTAAATTATACACCTTCAACTTAAGCATCTGGTTATCTACTAATTAGTACAATCACAAATAATTTCTTTGAACTCCTGACTTATACATGCACAACTCACAAAAATAACTTGTTCTAGTTGGCTTGGCTCTTCAATGTTATGTCCTCTGTGTATGTTGCCTTTCAGCTCCCAGCAGGCATGATTTTTATTATATTTCTTGGATATTAAGTAGGGCAGAAATTTAACATATCACAGGGCACCAAGGCTGGAGAAAGCTGTTTTGGATGAACAAAGTGGCAGCCTGAATTTTCTGCACAAAGTGGATTCATATTTACCCACTTTAATTTGCTTTATGAAAAGAAATAAATCTCTGAAAAACATCACTCTTTTGAGAAAAAATGTTTTCATTTTTTCTTAAACTATAGGAAGCAGCTTTATTTTGAGAAGATAATTAGTATTCAAAATAATTGATTGTCTATATTTGCTGTTAAATTAGATGGCACTTCTCTAGACAGATGTTTAAATGCAGAAGAAATATTTTTAAATAGCCTAAGGGGGAATATATGTCCTAGAAGATGTGGGCTGGTTTCTCCATTATCAGCATACTTCCTTTATGGAGAAACCTATCTGAATAGAGCATGATTGCATCAAGGCCTGGGGAAAAAAGCAGTGCACAAAAAGCATGCTTGTTTGAAATAAGCCCTCAACTAAAAAAAGTATGCTGCATTTCCCAGAGAAATTTCAATACCCAGAATAATGTGGTTATGAAAAACTTTCAAAAAAGTCTTTGCAAGGCCAGGTTCCTATACAAAACAACCTTTTTAAAATTATAAAGCAGTTGTATCAACTATAAGATTTGTGTGACTACTTCAAAAGCAGTTCTTACACCTGTGTAGATGCACGGCCGTTTTGCATCATGATTTTGCCAGACCTAGAGAATATTATTTTGTTCCACTGAGTGGCTGACTTTGATTTTGTGTTTCTTTTTGGTACTGACTGAGAAGCGACTTGTCCTAGATTAGACTAGAATTCCAATTAGAATCCAAAATCCAAGAACTGAGCCCTATTGAATTGTTGGAATCTATGCATATAATTGTACATTATATAAATATACTCTCATATACATAAACTCCACCAGCAGAGGAGAGAACAGAAGTAGGGAGAATGCACAATGGATATTCTACAGATTTTTAAAACTGTTTTTGACAAATTCTGTCTTCAGTGTTTCTAAAATACCAGCATGTGGTTTTAATAAAATTTGCATAAGTAATGTAGAACATGGTGATGTTTATTTTTAATGGTATTAATAATTTCTAATTTGTTAAGAAATCTCATGAAACAATGAAATCCTCAGTGCTACAGGTTTACTTAGAAATGCCTTCATCTGGCAAGTTGTAGATTACTTAATGTAGGGTTTTGTATGCACATATTTGGGGAGGGCAATGAATTATCACTGGTACTCAAAATTATCATTTAGGCATTCTCTGTATGAAACAATCAAGGGAAAAATTATACAAACTAACTCAGTAGGAAGAGTCAGTATTATATAGTAAATTGATTGAAAATGGTTTTCAACATAGCATCTGACAGGTTGATGGGTTCTTTAACTAGGATCTCTTAGTGAAGACTAGCATGTTACAAATCCTGAGATACATATGCTGCTCCTGTGTCTAATGGAGCACTCCCCTCTTTTTTGGACTCTTGATTTAATTGACTTTCTTATCATTGATTGACACAAGCTTCTGATAAAGTTGTTTGTAGCTTGCTCTATATTTACTCTGCCCCTTCTTTGGGGCCACATCATAACTTTAAAAAAAAAGCACTTGCAGAAATACCCACTAATTCTAATCCTGTTTGAGACAGAAAATCAATACTATCGAAAGGTTCTGCTAATCTTTATTCTATGTACCACTAAGATAACTATAGTAAAAGTATTATTTGGCACACCTTGATAGTTGTTATAGTCAACTTGTTGGGCAAAATGTAAGCACATTTTTCTCCATAATAGACTAATAATTTAGTTAATAAAAGCTTGTCATCAGTATTTAGTCTGGGACCCAACCTACTTCAGTTAATAGTACTTCCTAATTTTTATGTTTTTCTTTCACAGATGAAAACTGGATTCAAGAAAGGAGAACAATTTTCTGCATTTTCTACACACAACACTTCCATTGATGTATCAGCTGGGGGTAAATGCTTGTTTGTTCACCCTCTCTTTGTTGTCACTACTTTTCACATGAGTAATATGTAATTTGTTTACTTTTCTTTAAAAAAAGCAGTATGTGGGCTTTTTCTTTGACAATGTGAATGAAAAACTGAAATGAATGAATTGTTGAGATATCTTTTTTTCAGGGGCAACCAAATAAAAGTTGATTATCCTTATTTGTAACATTTGCTTGTATAGTATAGCTATTGTATGGCACTTAAGCTAAGAGATTGTGGTTGAAAATCCCAGGGTACAATACAAACTTAGTTACACCAAGGAAGATGCAAAGACTTAGGTGAAGCAAGTAGGCCTTTGTGTTGATGAGAGTATGAGTGAGAATCCTTTTAAGAAAGCATATATACTGTTTTAAGTTCCATGATGAAAATATATATATATAAGGATATAAATATAAGGCAGGATGAAAGCCTCTTCCACATATTTCCACCCAATGCGGTCCTGAGCTTTCTCTCTCTCATATACACATATGTCCCAGTAAAAGTTCATCCAGTTCAGAAATTGAAATGACAGTATATATAAATACCCAAGTTATTTCTGAGATCTGTTTTTTGAACAATAGCTCCCTCCTTTCTTAATTGTGTGACCACCTATTTTAAAACAAGGAAAAGTTTAAGGACAGTTTGTGATACAGCTATTTCAAAAGAGGAACAGTCTCTCCTTGGATCATATCTTAATCTTTGGAAAGCTTGAAGCAGAACACTGGCTCCCATTCACAAACATCTCTTGTTTATTGAAGAACAAGTGCGCAAATTACTAAAGGTTGCAAGTTTCCCATGCCCTGTGTTACTCCAGATCTGTATTGGGAAGAATAACATATTAGAGGCCTGCCTTATATCATGTCAGTGCTGATGCTGGGTGAAAATTGAAATTATAATCAAACATATAGTATTTTGAGACTTAACAGTTTGAGAAGCCTTGCATCATGGGGTTATTGTGATTTTTTTTTGGGGGGGGGAGGGAAGTAATTTGCCAAGGGAGTTTTTTCCAGAAAAAAATAATTGCCATAAGGATGATTTTCATAAGTATATTCACAATCAATCAGTCTTCTGTGTCTTGTTAAAAATGTATCGCAGGTATAAGCTATGTGTTTCTATCGTAATATGACCTTTACTGTTCAAAGAATACCTTTTAGTTCCACTTTGTCTTTGTCAATTAAACCCCAGATATATGTGGTTGTATTTCCCATCCCTCTTAATTTCTTGGTGGATAAATATAAAGAGACTTAACAGCATCTGTAAGTTTCCATTTTAATAGCATCTTAATATTTAAAGGGAAAAAATAATCAACATTTGGCGTTCAAGTGATTAGCTGGATTGTTTGAACAGCAGGAGTTTAGAACATATCCTTCAGCAGAAAAGAAGTCCAATTAAATTTCCAATTAATATGCAACCTGTTGTCTCATAGCTGTTAGCCCCTCCTGGAGAATTGATTATGGACCACAAAAGAAGATTTCCCTCAATCCCTCAGTGCGCCTCAAAGCAGATAAACTAGAAAGGGTAAATATCTCCTTATTTTAATATTTGTTCTTAATGTAATGTGATAGCTTTCAGAGAAGTTTTCATAATTCATTTTATTGTTATATTATGTCAAAATAAAATTATTCCACTAGAGTCAATAATTAATTCATCAAGCTTATAACTTACAATGCTGCATCTATATTGATATGAGTTGAAATTATTTCGTCAGAATTGAAATGATCTAACTGTATCAATCTGTTTAGGAATTTGATCCTTCATTTAAAGCTGTGGTTTCATTTGTTAGCTTTTGAAATGCTTAATGTTTGTTTGTTGTTTTGCAAACTATATAGATGTTGATTTATTCATTCTGGTCTACCCTGTTCCCTCTCCCACCAAATAGTTGGAAATAAGTTGCAGGTGCCTTCAAGTAACCTTGCATATTTTCTTATGGTATTCTTGCTTCAGCAGCTGTTATATTTTAAGCTGCAAACCATTTCAGAAAACATTAAGTTGCCTTTTCAGAATAAGGAGCTGGTGCAACAAATAAAGTTTTAGCTATGCCTGAAGAGCACATAATTTATAGAGTAAATGTTAACTTATAGGTAGGATCCCAAGGGCCAAGTGTGGTTTTCCATGCCTTCACGTTTTGCTCATTCTTACATAACCAACATGTTTCCATCTGGTCTTTGGCAGGGCATCCAGGTAAATTTCAATTGGCATCAAACTTGCCATCCTTTTTAGTCAAGACAGAACAATAAATTGTCTTAAGATTATAAGAGCTGTTGGGATCAAGGCAAGAACTTTTCTAATTCTGCATTTTCTTTATCTATTATTGCATTTATACCTTATGTATATAAAGGACACATACACATCACTTTTTCTCTTGGAACTCAGGGTGGTATATACAGAGTTTTTGCCTAATTTTGTCATCAGAACAATAACCCTGTAAGGTAGAGTTTGCTGAAAGAGAAAGATTGACTCAAAATCACTCAGTAAAATGGGGGCATGAACTTGGGTTTTCCCATTCCTTGTCCAGAACTTGAAATGCAATGCCACACTGGCTGTTTCCACAGTGCCCCTCTGATTTCATAGCCCATCTCAAGTTCATGCATTTTGTCCAAGGAGATTATAGATGTTATTGTTCTGCAAACTAAGATATTTTGAGAGATCTGATAAAATCATCCAGTTCTGTGGAAAACTTTTTTCTGGTTTCTATCCAGATATGACTAGGTTACTGATTTTCCATGCCAACAGATTTTCTTTGTTTCTCTTGCATCTATTTTCTCCTTTAAAACCAATTTAATCAGTTTTGTTACTGCCCAATTCCAGATTTACTTTGGGTGGCTTTCATGGATAACTCATGTTTTATGCTTATTTTTCTATTCTTTCTTCCTTTTGAATATGCCACAGTCATTTTTATCTTTATTAGACAGAGATGATTCTTCTTTGAACCAGATGCTCACTAATTTCAGCCATGTTTTTCTGAGTTTACACGAAATGACATTGTGCCAGTTTAATTTTAGTGCCAGCATTCTGGTCTATTTTGTGAAGTCCAGATTTGTTAGGAAATGTTTCATAATACCTAATAAATCTAACCTTTTTGTCTCCAGTATCCCTTTTCAGTCCACCTCAATCAGCCATAGCATCCTGTGCACAAAACATAACTTTTCAGAAAACAATATTTTGTCTTTCAAACTTTTCAGCAACTTAAATTAGATTTTTGTTCAATTATGAAAACATTTCTTTGGCTTTCAGCTCTGGTTACATTGACCAACAATTGTGAGTAGTTTGGGACTATAGTATGTCCTGCTTGCCCAGGTTGCCAAACAAATTAATGTCAACAAGATTGGATTCAAGACCTCACAAACAAAAACAAAGATTTAACCCGCAAGGCAGTTTCCATCCTAGTGCAGTTGAATAAAAAGGCTATATCTCTGAAGTCAGATTCAGTGCAGTTGGAAAAATATGCACCGCGGAAATAAATCACCTCCACATCTTTTGTAACCTGTAGTTTCAAGGATTCCTCTGAAGGTTAGAACATGATGTGCCTTTCTATAGCATGTTAGTTCTCCAGAATTTCTGAGAGATTATTTTAGTTCTGAGGCCATATTAACAAGTTTGCTAATTCTTTACAATGAAAATAATTTGACACTGAAATTATATGAACTATCCTTTATGATAGTTAGAAATTTCCTCACCAGCTTCTTAGGTTTCAGTCCTCAGTCATCCCCACAGTTGTTACATTCATGAAGCTGCATGCATTTAACTTTGGAGATGACAAGGGCATAATAGGAGGTCACCCATTCTTCCTTCACCCAGTTGTGTATTAAAATGTCATCATTATTTCTTACATTCTTGCTTCAAACATACCTGAAAAAAGTATTTTAGTTGCTATACGCAGCTTATTCTAAATCCTAGCTTTCCTATTTTGTCCTATCTTATATCTCTCTATCTATTCTGTCTTCCATGTTAGGTAGTTTCTTGTTTTCTGATCCTCATTAAACTTTTCATTTGTGTCTTTTTTTGTTGCTAAATAGAATTGTTAGTCATTGTGTATCTAATCTCCTTTTCAAAAAATATTCTTCTACCAAATCTTAGGCTTCTTTTATAAGAAAAAAATCTCAGATCATTCTCAATTCCTCAAAATCATGAACAAAATCATCAATATGTGTTTTTTTGTTATTACAGTAAAATATAGAAATAATTTGCTGTCATTTCTTCTGGAATATTTTTTAGAACTTCCCAACCCTGACAATTGCTGGAATTCTTCCATTCTGGTTTAAACGAAACCAAACTCTGCTTATTTTCCAAGCTCAGAGAAGGTCAATCTAGTAATGCCACTTGTTGAGACAGGCTTCTTTTAGATGTTAGTATCTGTACATTCACCTAATTTAGTGAATTTATCCACCCTGGACATTAACATCTGAACCACTATAAGACCATGTATTTGCCATACACTAAATAAATAAATAATTCAATTTACATTGAATTAAACTGAAGCATTTGATTTTTCATTTAACTGAAAAGGTTCTGGGACAAATTTACAAAAATTAACAAGACAGCCCTTGCCCTCAGACTTGTGAATGAAAACAATATGGCACAAATTGAAAATGAATTGGGCAAGGGGAGAAAAAAAAGGTTCTCAAAAGTATTTGTTCCTACAGGAAAACTTAAAGCAAATTCCTTGAAGACGCTGAAGTGTGGAACCACTTTAGTCTTTCCTTGGGACAATGTCCTTGGAGTACAAAAGATGCAGTGACACAGTAGCCCTTGGTCTAGTAGCATAAACTGAAGTCTCGGGGTAATCTCCTATTTGAACTGAATGCTTTTTCTTCTTCTAAAAAACAGAGATAAATCAAGCTGCTGTTCTTCTCTGGTTGGTAGAATCCAACCTAGTAATTCTCTAAGCTTGTTAATATCTAAAGAATTCTTGATCACAGTCATATTTAGGTTTTCATAAAATCATACATTTGATGGTTTCAGTTATTTCCCTCATCTTTAGATTCCTGATGCTTTAATATAATTGACCAGCACCTCCCTTTTGTCTAGAATCATATAAAATATAGTCAGTGCCATTTCTTCCTTTATGCATTTTTCAAGGAGTTAAGTTGAGAGAAACATATAACAAGAATTTCTAGGAAATCCCAAACTTAGTGAATGGAGTGAGTGAGTAAATGAATAATTGAATAAACGAATAAATTGATTTTATTATGATCACTGATCCATTCATGAAAGAAGAAATGAAAAATAAAACTCACAAAACTAAATAATTATAAAAGTGATGTCGAAGTACAAATTATTTTGGAAATAGTAAACCAAAAATGAGCCACATTGTGAAGAATGAAATTATAATGGCCATGTTGATTGTAAGTGGAATGAACCCAGTTAGCCTACAAATCTGACATGGTGAGGGGTTATAAACTCACTTCTCTCTCTAACGAAAGCAGTTTAGCAAAACATGGCAATATTTCAGTAACTCTTCACTAAGGAAGAGTCTTCATTCAAATAGAATATCATGAAATTATACATTAAATCTTGCCAGGGCTCTTCTGACTTTGGGAAATGTTATTTGGCTTAAATATTTTGCCAGCTTGAAAAAGGAGAGATGACTGCTCAGAGGCACATGTTTAGATAGGACAGCTAGATCTAATTGGCTTTCCAGATCTATGGCACACTGTTCAGAGGCTGCTCTGTAAGATCACATCCCATCATTAGAATTGTTTCAGGAGAGAAATCACATACTTTAATTTCTCATTTGTCCTATTAGGATGAGACAAAAATCAATTAAAATCAGGAGGCCAAGCTCATGGGATGGAAAAGTAGTTTAACCAGTATAAGAAGAAGCATATCTAAATATGTGCCTCAGTTTTAGTCATGTTGGGATCTAAGTGCAAATCTACATTAGGAGTTCCCTGTGGAACTTAACATATATACCTTAAAAATATAGACTTCTACCCTCCAAGGGAGTAAAGAAGCTATATGGTACCAATTGGGCTCTGGACAGAAGTTGTGCCTAGACTGTAGCCAAAAATACTTTCAATGCACCAGGTATGAATAACACTCCTCCAAAATAATAGAAAGATTGCAGAATCATTTCTCTATGATTTGAAACAATATATTCCATAGGTGTACTGCATTTAAACATAGCATAAATCATCCCTGATTATTAGAAGATTTTAACCTGTTGTTGTTGGTACTTTCCATATTTAGTGAAATTTCCTCTTGATATTTGAAATGTTCCCATTTCTCCTTATGCTTCCTTCCTTGAAATATCTACAATTTGAGAAGAAAATGTTTGGTTCTCAGTAGTGTAACTTTTTCCCCTCTTGTAAACGTTTTATCACAATACTTTCATTGCAATTCATCGTTTTTCAAAATTGTTGACCAAGAAAAAATTATTTTCCTTTTTACCTTGTAATAATATTGACTGAAGAGAAACCTTGGATTTTGCAAGCTCTGTTCACTTTCAGATGTATTATTTTGGTATATAGTGTATATTCAGTGAAATTTGTTTTTAGGATTTGTTTTCCCTTTTGTCCTTTGTTTCTTTTGGAACTAGTAATGTTCTTGAAGAGTTGTCTCAAATTGCATTAGCTGCTTTTCAGAAATGTCCCTTTTAAATCTATGTGTATATGCAGGAAGGCAGTTAAGGCTTTTATACATAATTTGCAAACAGGTCTTTATTTTTTATTATTTTATTTGGTTTGTCAATTGCTTACAAGATAATAGGTATAAGTAAAAACATAGTTATGAATATTTGGATACATATAAGAAAAATAAAAAAAAACAATAGGACAGGGACGGTAGGCACATTGGTGCGCTTATTCACGCCCCCCACAGACCTCTTAGGAAAGGGGTGAGGTCAATAGTAGATAGTCTAAGGTTAAAGTTTTTGGGGTTTGGGAAAGAAACTACAGAGTCAGGTAGAGTATTCCAGACATTGACTACTCTTGTTGCTGAAGTCGTATTTCCTGCAATCAAGTTTGGTACAATTAACCTTGAGTTTGTATCTACTGTTTGCTCTTGTATTGTTATGGTTGAAGCTGAAGTATTCATGGACAGGTAAGACATTGCAATGTATGATTTTATATACTGTACTTAGATCGGACCGAAGGTGGCGTAGTTCTAGATTTTCTAGGTCTAGAATTTCGAGTCTGGTGGCATAAGGTATTCTGCAACAAGTAGAGGAGAGCTCTTCTTGTGAAGTCTTTCTGGACTTTCTCAACTGTGTTAATATCAGATACGTAATGTGGGTTCCAAACTGATGAGCTGTATTTGAGTATTGGTCTAGCAAATGTTTTGTATGCTCTAGTTATAGTGTAATATTACCAGAGGAAAAGCTACGTAAGATTAAGTTAACAACTTTTAATGCCTTTTTGGCTATGTAGTTACAGTGGGCTCTAGCACTTAGGTCATTAGAGATGAGTACTCCAAGGTCCTTTACAGAGCTTGGATCATCAACAAGGTCTTGACTATTCGGCCTGTATTTTATTTTCTGGGTTTTTTTGCCAATATGTAAGACAAAGCATTTATTTGTTGAGACTTGAAGTTGCCATTTGTTTGACCATTCTGATACATAGTCAAGGTCTTTTTGAAGGGTAGCAGTATTGTCTGTGGTGTTGAATAGCTTTTCATCATCAGCGAAGAGAATGCAGTTGCTCTTAATATGATCACAGAGGTCATTTATGTAGAGTGTGAAGAGAGTTGGTCCTAAACCACTGCCTTGGGGGACACCACTGTTGACAGGTACAGAATTTGATAGGACGCTCCCAATTTTGACCATTTGTTGTCTGTTTGACAGGAATGCTTCTATCCAGTTATGTAGGTGTCAGAGATACTATAAGATTTTAGTTTTAGGAGTAGTTTGTCGTGTACCACTGAATCAAAGGCTTTACAGAAATCTATGTAGATTGCGTCTATTGCCTTGCCCTGATCGAGTTGTGTGGTCCATATGTTTTTGCAATGTAAGAGTTGCAGATTGCAGGATAGTTTTTTTCTGAAACCAAATTGTTTATTAGAGAGTAGGTTGTTTGTCTCAAAGTGGAGGATGATGGATTGATTTATAATTGATTCCATAACTTTACAGGTGACGCAGCATAAGGAGATCGGTCTGTATTCATGTGCTTAGGCCAGTGAAGAGTATGATCATCTCAGCTTCACTGTTCCGAATTTTTCATCAATTTCAGGCAGAGCCTACTGAAAATAATGAGACTATAGGCAATTTGGATTTGATTGAATCTAAAAGCTGAATACTTATTTTTAAATTTGTGGATAGTATGAGAACATTACATGGTGAAAACAGTTTCTTCCCATAAAAAGGTTTGCTTTCTGTTTGTGAAAGGTAGATACTACACAGGTTTTGTTTCTAACCCAGAGCTATAAAGCAAAGTCTTTTAGATTAGAAAACCAGAGACTCCTTACTTTCAGGCTTTTTCTTTCATTTTTTTTCTAGGCTTTGAAGTATCTTGGGATTCAGCCAACAAAAGAAGAACAAGAAATCCTCAGGCAACAGCTACCAAGGGATTCTGAAGGAACAATCTGTTTTGGAGGTAATTAAGTCAAGGGATTTTTAGGAAACTACTGGAATAAATGAGATTTCAGAATTTTACATACAACTTTTCCTGACAGAAGTCATGTGCTTCAGAGTTGATTGGATATTTGGTCAAGCACTCCATAAAACCCTTATGTATAATGTGTATAATATGACTGATGATTTTCATTCCCATTGAAAAGATATTTGTTACCCAGCACTTTCTTACTTACAAATCAAAACACTTGTTAGACAGCCTTATTTCAATATACTGAAGAAAAAGAATAAATGTGAAGAATAAATGAAAAGGAGGGTTAGTGAGTCAAATTTTCAGATGAGGAATAAAGTTGGTTAAAAAGATCTTACTGTCTTTGTATTTTTGTTGTGAGCTTTCCATAGATATATGGGTAACCAACCGTTAAGGGAACAAAATTTAGACAGATGTTATGCAGATATTACATTTTAGGATAATGAATGAAAATTTAAAGCCTGATCCTGGGTTTTTGAGAGTGGTGTCTTCACATAACACATTTTCCTCATACTCCTTGTTCTGCTCATCTTCACTATGAAGCAGGAACTGAGTTCTGCTCCGAGCTTATTAAAACTTATCATTTTTTTCTTTCATTACATAATGTAGTATTTTACCTGAAAAATACAATGCAAATTGAATTTTAATTCAACATTAATCAATTAATTAGAATTATGAGATTTAAAATTGCATTTTGTGCCATGGGCCCATCCCATCTTCAGAGCTAAGGCAATAGAATTCCCATTCATGTTGGCGGTTACATTTCTGTACTGTAATAACACAACAGCATTTTTAGAAGAGCTTCTCAACACACCTGAGCCCATACAAACTATTTCTTTGAATCTTTCAAAAAGTCATTTTTTTCCAAGTTAATACAGTTGCACAATAAGTTTGGCTGCATAAGTGTGCACACACATTCATTTAGCTTTGCACCTATACTACCTCTGAAAGATTTGCATCAGTTATCAGATCAGTTAGAACTGGCTATCAATTAGTTACTTCTTTAATGAAAACTAATTTATCCTTACATTTGGTCTATATGACAGCAATGGTGTGATGCTTGCTTTTCAAATATGAAAAACAAACCAAGATTGTGCTGCTTCACGCAATTTTAGTTTGGAAGGCAATTGCAAGACCAGAGCTTTCTATTTCATTTTTATTTCGTGCTAGTTTACCTAAATGATTCTGAATACATGAGGGGGAGAAGGAGGAAGTATCCACGTTTTAGCGCTTGCTCTCTTTTGTGCCTTCGAGTCAGACTTGACTCCTGGTGACCATAAAGAAAAGTCCCTACAGTTGTCTTGGCAATTTAGAGCTGAAACTGACATTCTGAAATACTAAACAACTAACAGGTACTAAGTTGTTTAAGGAAAAATATAAGTTGACTTTTCTGTGGTTGACATTATTGTGTTGTCCTGACTTAAACTATATGTTAGATTTTATTCAGGTGGCAAGAAATTTATTTTCTCAGCAGCTGGATGAGACTGGTCATAGCCCTGTACATGAAATTGCTAAATTACTAGATTCACAGGTAAATAAAATCATTCTTACCTCCAAATAAAAAAGTGGTGAAATTTTGATGTGGAATTCCTTGAAGACTTCCAGCCCACTGTGGCCTTTCAAAAGGATGACTAGAAAGGATAGAGTATCCTAGGAGCTTTCATAGCAAGGAGCAAATTACTTTCAATGCTGTTATACAATTATGGTTTTCCACATATTATAGCTAATGTAGGTGCACAATGTAGGTTTGTTTAAAATAGTCTTCCCAACTTCACTTGAGGGCAGTAGGTGGAGAAAGCTTATATAAAATAATTGTGGATGACAAATTAGGCCCTAATAGCAGCAGGGTCCTGATGCCATAGAGTTACAGCATCTTCGATTAAAAACTTTTCTTTAAAAGAAATTAAAAACTTTTTCTTTAAAAGTTCCAACAATTATTGAAAACTAATTATTGGATTATAATCTTCACTTGCTTTCCAACTGCTGTCTTTCATTAGTTATTTGTCTTGTTGCCATTTTAATTATAACTATATAATTATAACTATAACATATTTAATTATAAATATGTGCACATTTATTTATTAGTAGTGAATAATTCAAGTTTGATTTCACGAATGTAAAAGCATTGCAAGTTAAACTACTACAGGTAGTCCTCAACTTATGATCCCAATGGAGCCCAGAATTTCTGTTATAATTCGTTGTGGTCATATGTTGAAGCACTACGTGACTGGGGTGAATCATGTGGTCTATAAGCGAATCCAGCCTATCTAATGGGCGCTTTTTGCCATTTTCTACCAGAAAATGACAAAAAAAGTCACAAATCTCATATCATGTCTGCAAAATGCTGGTAACTAGCTATAAATGTGAGCCATTTGCCAAGCACCCAAAATGTGACAAGTTACTTCAAAACCAGGCGTAAGTTGTTGTTTTTTAAGTCCATCATAATTTTAAATATTTGTTAAACAATCAGTTGTTGTCCTTGTCTTACAACAGTTCATTTAGTGACCATTCAAAGTTACAACAGCAATGAAAAAAAGTGACTTATGACCATTTTTCACACTTACAACCTTTGTAGCATCCCGATGATCATGTGAACAAAATTCAGATGCTTGGCCAACTGACCCCTACTTTCGACCGTAGCTGTGTCCCAAGGTCATGTGTTCACCTTTTGCAATCTTCTGACAAGCAAAATCAGTGGGGAAGCCAGATTCACTAAACTATATTACTAACTTATCAACTGCAGTGATTCACTTAATAACTATGTCAAGAAAGTTTGTGAAATGGAGCAAAATTCACGTAACAAATGTCTCACTTAACAGAAATTTTGAGCTGAATTGTGATCATAAGTAGAGGACTATCTGTGTCTATTATTTCAAAATCTAAAAATGAAATACTTCTCCACCTATCCTCTTTTATTGTACCTATGGTTTTGTAACTTTATAATAGTAGAAAGAAGTTTTTGTTCAGTGGGCTGAATGAGAAAGCTTAAAGTATTAGGTTAAATAACAGACATGTTATTATTTTTCTGTTATTTGTATCCATATATTCCCTCAACGTCTGCATCTGATTTTTTTTTTCTGCATACAGCTTGTATCTTGTAATCAATTGGAAACACATGAAATGGAACAACTTAGGAAAGAGAAAAATGAAGCTTTGAAAGAACTATGTCAATTGAAGGTGACATTTTGCTTTGATCAATTTAAACATCCACACTAACCTTTGCTTATTTTAAACCTATTGCAGTACTTATCACTTAATAAAAAGGTGAGCTAAGTGCAGAATGATTAAATAAAATTAGTATTATTTGCTATCTTTATATTGTACTGTTAAAACTTGCTAACTATGATGCAGTTTAATTTTGTTCTTGCTATAATAGAAAAATAGTATAAATGTCTCAATGCCATTTTAGACAGGGAGAAGAAAACATGCAGCAGTGATTGGTTCTTCTATAAAATGCCATGATGTATCCATATAACACCTGCTCCATGAGCTGTATTGGTTGCCAATTAGCTTCCGAATACAATTCAAGGGCTGCTTGCAATTTATAATCCTTTGTGACCTAAGGAGGGCCTGGCTATCTGTGGGACTGCCTAGCTCTGATATTTCCTACGCATCCTGTATGATGGGTGGGCATGCTTCAGGTTCCATCAATCACACAGTGTCACCCGATGACACCAGGAAATAGGATTTTTTTATCATGGTTCCTTCATCCTTCCAGATACTCATATGGTCCCGATCCCACCGATCATTGAAAAACATCTTTGAAAATTTGTTTCCTTGTGTTAGGGTGAATGACAAACTCCTTTTAAGATGTTAGGATTTTATATATATATCTGTTTAATGTTGTTGTTGTTTTGCAAGAGACACTTTGTTCTTTTGTGTTGTTGTTGTTGTTTTGATGTTGCACACTGCTTGAATCATCTGGATTTGGACAAACTTCTTAAATAAATAGAGTCCTGCCCCAGCTATTGTTCGCCAGTAATTATTTCTGGTTGCTTTTAAATTTATATATTAATATTTTTAATCCATTCCATTCCCATTGGCCCATTATATTTTTGGAAACCTTGGGGGGTGGGGGGTGGAAGCTGAATGAAAACACAACTTATTTTTTAAATATCTTCCCTGTTAATTAGGAAGAGGTAAAGTGGCTTGCATGTTAAATATAACCCCTGGAGACTACTTGGGTATATCTATGCAGTTTTTTCAGCAACAATATGGATGTGTTTTGCAACTGCCTTCTGGGATATTTTTTCGAATTCCTAATCCAGTTTGTAAGAATCCCCTGGTGGCTTCTCTTCCAACTTCCAACCAGACCCAGATTGGCTGAGCTTTGCAGCTCTAGACAAGGTCAGCCAAGTGCAACGACAAACTGAGGAAGGTCCTTTGGGAACCCTTTTGTTTTATTGTATTGTGTGGATTGGTTTGTTTAACTGATATTGCAACAACTTCCATTGTTGTTGCTGTTGTTCTTAAGGTCTCTGAGCTTCCTAAACGATGGCCTGTTCAGTAGACTGACTCAGGATAGCTTGCGACATAGACATCCTCATTTAGCTTTTCATTCAGAAACCAAACAAAACAAAAACAAAAAAATATGAATCATATAAAACTGTGCTTCTTAACTAATCCTGCTACAACATACAGTGTTGCAACATACTGTGCAGCAACAAAATTCATCAGATGGTGACCTGTGCTATAAACTTGATTTAACGAACAACTAATTCACCATATTAGAATGTCTTGTAACTTGATAGATGTACCATATGCCAACCTTTTATACTCCCCTGAATCCATCTAATGCTGCTATCTTTTAAGTTTCTCACTTTTTAAATATACTTTTTAGTTTTTCATTTAGGAATCTATTATATCTTATAGGTTTTCATAATTTTTTATAATTTTTTTTTATTTTTACTCCTGATGTATCCTTTATGCTTTTTGAATGACTGTATCCCACCTTTCCTATGCTGGCCTATGACCATAATAAACCTTTGATTGATACTTCTTAATAAGAAGCATAGATTTCTAGCTTTAAACATGTGCTGGGATTTAAACCTTTAATAAAAGTGTTGCTTAGTGTAAGATTTTAAAGGCTGTACTGGCGAATGGTTTCTGGTGTCATAATTTTTGTTTCATTAGTTCTCTACTAACTTCATGAAACAATCACTGTGTGATTGCCTGCACTAAGAGTTAATTTGTTAAATAATTAAAAAAAACATTTGTTTGATTATGCCCTTGAATATGCCCCAGAAGAAAATTCTCTGCAGACTTCCACATTATGTCTTCAAGGCTGGCAACATGTAATCACTATTGCTACCTATTCCAGTGACATATTGTTGGACCATGTGCATGCTTCAGTTTGTAACACTATCTCTTTAATTTTGATTATTTTTAACTATGGGCCTCACTGAATTTATTTATGTAAAGCTTTGATTAAGTGGAATTAAGAGGGATTGTTTAACCAACTGAATTAAATGTGATGAAGTAAATAGAAGTCAGAAAGAAGTAAAATACCTATTGCTACACATTACAACAGCCGCCAAAATAGCCTTTGCACAGGTATGGAAAACCCCAAATACTCCTACATAAAGTAATGGAAAGTGTTGAGATGAATATGTTAACAAAGAAATTGAAAGAAAAACATGACTCTGAATTCTTCTTAATTTGGAACAATTGGTATAAATAGCTAACAAACAGAACTAAGAAGTGAGAACAAAAAGTTTATCCAAAATAACCCTTAAGAAAGTAAAACTAAATTTTGTAAACTAAAGATGTAAGAATAGTAATCATAGTTAAAGCTATTATTTAATATTAGTCAAATGTCATATAATTTAATTATTTGTATTTAAACCAAATATTTAAACCAAAAACCTGTATAGATGCCAAGAACACTGTTGATACTGTGATGCTTTAAGACGTAACAAAAGAAATTATACATACATATGTATGTATGTACATACACATATACATATATAATTGAGAGTTTTTTTTATCAGGGATTTTTAGATCAGACTTTCCCAGTGTGGACAACAACTGTCATCAACTGTCATCAATAGTTGGCTGCACACATAAGAGCTAATCCATAGGAAAGCATAGGATTGGAGATGCCTAACTTTAAAATTATTTCCACAAATGCTTTGAGGCCCCACATAGATAAACAAAGCTTGTTTAAGAATATATTAAACCATACCCAGAAAAAGTAGCAAATGGCACCATGCTAGGGAAAGGGGAAGAGGAATTAATAAGGGGCATTCTCACAGACTATCTTCTAGTGTGGAGGCTGTTTTATGACTTGTTCTGCTAACCATGACAGCTAGCCTTCAAGAGCACCCATAACGTACCATATTCAAAATGACCTTTAAAAGGACCTGATGGGGTAGAGTGCAACCAAGAAAGCAACCAAGTTACTAGCACTGATGAGGTTACCTAGTTTGACTAGCACTGATGAGGTTACCTAGTTTGACTAGGTTGTTGTCTAGTTTGGGTAATAGAAACATCTGCAAGCTCAGAGAGCACCATGGAGCCCCTCATTTCAACCCTGAGCCACATCTATTATTTAAAGGCTACCTGGGTCTCTGTAGGAAATCGCCTGCTTAATCCAGCATGCTGAGCTAGTTTGGAGCAGAGGAAGAATATGTGTCTGTGAACAACAGCCCTAAACTCCATTTCCCATTGGGAAGAAATTCAGTGACCTTGGTTCATTTGTTGCAGAAGGGAATCACATCTGTATGTATGTGGTGGAGTATCTAAATTGCACTTGCAGTTCCCCAATTTTTAAAACAAATTATTCAGTGAAAAATTGAAGTGTTTCATTTCTTTTGAGGAGAGCAAGATTCCCCATTTACTTGCATCCTGACTGATGTTTCCATTGCAAAAATGGCAATCCAATTAGAAGTTTCCTCTTTCCAACTAAAATTTGACCTATTATAGTCTTCCTTTAACAATAATGTGGAGAACATTGGTTCCTTTTTCCTCTTTTGCCTGCATTTTTATATCTTTTTTAACCCACTATTTTAAGGCAAATTAAGCATTTTTCTTTCAATTAGATATATGACATTGTCGTGCCTTTCCCACGAGGTCTCATTCATTAAGATGCTTCAGACAAAAAACCTTTTTTTTTCTTCCTTACCTCCAACTTCCCTGATTGATGTGCCATACAGTGATGTCAAGCTGTCAGTTCACTGCTTTCAGATGCCATTAGGAAGGAAATGTCAATAAAAATAACAAGCCTGTTCCTTTTTTTTTCACAAAACCCAAATATCTTCCTTCATATTTAGCATTGCAGGCTAACTATATTTGCTGTTCGTTTCATTGAACAATTGCACATCCCTAATTTTTAAATAAGCAAAAACAGCTGCAGGGAGCATTTCCAGAATGAAGGGGGAAGAAAGAGATTGTACATACAGGTAGTCCTCAACTTATGATCACAATTGAGCCCAAAGTTTATCTTGCTAAGCAAGATAGTTGTTAAATGAGTTTTTCCCCATTTTACAACCTTTCATGCCACATCCGTTAAGTGAATCACTCCAGTTGTTAGTAACATAGTTGTTAAGTGAATCTGGCTTTCCCATTGACTTTGATTGTCAGAAGATTGCAAATGTGATCACACGACCCTAGAACACTGCAACTGTCATAAATATGAGTCAGGTACCAAGCGTTTGAATTTCGATCACGTAACCATGGGGAAGCTGCAACAGTTGTAATTGTGAAAAATGGTCATAAGTCAGTGCCGTTGTAACTTTGAAAGAGTCACTAAAAGAACTGTTGGAAGTCGAGAACAATGTTTAATAGCTGATCTCCAATATTGTGAAAAAGAACAAACCAACCAATCTGATGAATGACTTTCTCCTATTAAAAGGCTGAAGCATTTCTAATCTGCTCTTCTGATTGCTACAGCTTACTCTTGACTTGATTGCTGGAGTAAGTCTTCAAAGAAAATAACAGATTTTGATTAGCAGTCAGGAGAGTTTGGCACTCCCTATAATGTAGCTATAGTTAACCTTGTAGAACAAAAGGAGCCAAAATGCTGTTTCTGTACATTTGTGTATTATGTCACATATTGTTGTGGTTAGCCTCCAGCAGGTGCAGATGGTTGAGGAGAGCGAGGACTCAGATGAGGGGCCAGGACCATTAGGGAGTGGACTGCTGCCTTCTGAGATTGTGGGGCTGGCAGCAGTGATGAGGAGGTTCCCGAGGAGCCTGTGCCAAGTGCGTGTGCGTGCAGTGTTGCTCTAAGGAAAGAGCAGCTGCAGCAGCACGGACAACTCGGGAGTAAGGCTGCAAGGTAATGGGTCCTCCTTCAAAAAGATAAAAGCCAGCTGTGAATCGGACATTCTTTGTAGGAAGCAAAGACGTTTTGAAACTCGAGCCTCATGGACATTGCAGTATCTTAGTTGGTATTTGAAGACTCTTGTGTTGTAAAATATTTCTAGGTAACCTTATCTGTTATTCTTGGCAGCCTCATACAGTTTTGAGGAGGTTCAGGCTTATCAAAGTTAATTAGTTTGCAGCAGCTTTTTTAACTGGGTTTTCGTAAGAAAAATTAAAAGGATCATGTTTGTTTTATTGGAAAAGGGTTTGGGTCAGAACACATATGCACATATTGTGATTAAGCAGAATTTGAAGTATCTCAATGGAATGAATGAAAAAAAGAAGAAAAATAAAGTAGAACCTCGGGTCATGACCGTAATCCATTCCAGGACTACAGTTACAACCCGATTTGGTTGTGGCCGGAAGCACGACCGTCTGCACATGCATCTACAGTTCTACACATGCGTGAAAGGGGAAATCGCCATGGCAAGGAAAATTGCTGCGATAGTACTGATCAGCACCTGAGGATCTGTTCACAACCAGAAGCAACAATTTTCCCAAATTGTTGGTCATCACCCGATTTGGTCGCGAACAGGGGCATTCGCGACCCAAGGTTCTACTGTAATTGAAAAAATTGTGAGTTTAATTTAATCTTAGTATTTCTAAGAAAATAATTCTTGGTTCCTGAAGCAACAGGAAATTTTTATTAGACCTGCTCAGAATGTTAATTTTGCCACCATTATATGATCCCAGATAGGAGGAACACTGAGTTGCAGCCCATGTTTTTATTTTTTAAGCAAAAGTCACTAGTGGAACAGTACAGTTAATTAAGTTGGATTAGGTGGAGTGGAAGGAAAATGACTGGTTCCTCTCCCAAGTAAAAAGGAGGAAATTGCACCATTTGCTTGATAGTAATATAGGTGGTTGCTTTTTATGTCCCTGACAGAAACAGATTCTGGCAGGTGGTCGGTAAAAGATATAAGTGGATAATTGTTTTGTTTGTTTGTTTATGGTGGATAGACTCGGAGCTGATGAGTATTAATCACTCTTAATTCTATTTTATTTATTTCATCTCAATTTAAATCATTTTACTTGTATCTTTTATCCATTCTTTTTCAATTATCTATTTTTTCTTTTCTCTTTACTGCAAAATTTCTCTGTAATCACTGGTTGAAGTATGATGACTTTTTATCTTTCCCCTAGATTTAACACTTAAAATAATATATAATTTCCATACTGATTCTGCTTGGTGCATTCTACATAGTACATTTTAAAATAATAAAAAAGAGAAAAAAATAGTAAGCTTACAGTATAGTAAAAACAATGTTCCATAGCTAATGAAACTCTATCAGACATTTTACACATTCCCTTTAATATATTGCTAACTCATATAATATTCCAATTTTCTAACTCTATTTCAAATACAAATACTACCTGTGCACTTTTGCAGAATCTCTTCTTTAATTACATTTTACCCTTTGTCTCTAAAAAAAAACCTGTTTTTTAACATCTTGTTTTAAGTCTTGATAACTTCTCTTCCCTTTTTCCCTTCCTCTCTTATCCAGTCTCGTCTTTTTGTCCCCCCATCTCTCAATCTCCACCCTCTTGGTCTCCCCTTTCTGTTGTATTCCTCTTTTCTGTTGCTTCCTGATATTGTATCGATTTTTCACCTTATTTTTCCCTTTCTTGGTTGTTTTTTTAAATCTTGAATTCTCCATTTTCTTTCCCTTTCCCTTTTCTTCCTCAAGTAAAATTATTTGTCCATTAAAGATGGCTTCTTCTTCTTCATCCCAGCTTTCTTGTTGTTGTAATTCCTGGTAGGTAGAAATCACCATTTCTAAGAAGTGGAAAACAGATCCAGAAGAGCCCTTGCCTTCTTGTTCCTCTTCTTTTAACTTTTTATATTCTATTTTCAATTCTTCAACAGATAATGCCATTGTAAGATATATTTTTTTTAAAACAACCCAAATGATTTTAGTCTTTCAAAAAATAGTTTTCAAGAGTCACAAAGTCACAAAGCAATCCAAATCAGCACAACTGTTTCATTTAGCACTTTCTTCTTTTTGTACTATCTTTTCCTGCGGTGAAATTTAATTACACAGTTCCAAAGTAATTTTTTAAAAGTCTTATTGCTGTTATCTCTGATCTTAAAAGTTCCAAGCCGTCTCCTCCAACAAAATCTAATATATATTCTTTGCCTCTCCCTTCCCACTTATAACAAAAAAAAAAAGAAAATTTTTGGTTTTTAGTTCCAATGTTCAGAAATCTTAATATCCCCTTGGCTTTAATTTTCAGATTTAATTACCATCTATGCCAAAGCAGGTTTTTCCAATTTCCATCTGCTATTTCCGTAGGGAAGGAGAGTGAGAAGAAGAAAAAACTTTCCCTTTAACTATTCTCCGCCACTTTTAACGATCTTGTTAGGAAACAATGTATCCTTTAAAAAGTTGAACCTCCAGAATAAAGATGTAACTTATTGTCCCAGTTCAGCCAAAAACTTTCACTTCTTCAAACTTCCTCCTGCACAATCTTATCCGGCTGAAAGCTTCTTTGTGGCGGCCATTACTGACCACCGCTCCACTGCCTTGGGAAAAGGGAGTTAAACCGGCTGAGGAGGGGGATTGCGATTCCCCCAGACCCCTGCTCGGATCTCCCCTGTCTTCGGTTACCTCCATGGGGCAACCATAGCCTCCAAATCCAGCTGGATCGGGGGCACCTCGGCAGCGAACTCAGCAGGAACTGCGCACGATCGCGGATTCCTGCCGCCGCTGAAGCCTTGCAACCGGAAGTTCCCCTGATGAGTATTAATCAGAAGCAGCCCACAGGCCTGGGAGGAATGGATGGTCTCAATAAGGGATGGGATTCAACTGGTGTTACTATTGGTCCTATGTCTGCTGCTCTTCAGAGCTACCGGTTCTACAGAGCCAGACAGAACCGGTAGCATCCCACCCCGGTCCTAATGATATTGGATAGGAGGGGTTTCTAGGGATTTGGGAAGATAGGACAAATGTGATTAGGAGGCAGATGGGAATACCCATTGTCACAGGAAGAGCAAGGTGCCTTTTTTCCTCTTTTTTCAAGAGGCAACTGGACTTTCTGGTTTTTCTTTGAAGAAGTTTCGCTTCTTATCCAAGAAGCTTCTTTAGCTCTGACTGGATGGTGGGGAATGGAAGGATTTATATACCTTGCAGAAAGCTGGTCATTTGCATTCTTTTAGCGGGTCGTTAAGGTCACCTGGAGGTTTATCTATCTCAGGGTCATCCTGAGTGGTGGAGATAGGCGTGGAGCCTTCTTGGAACTGCTGAAAGGACTGTATTATAGACTGTAGATAGATGATGTTGCATCCCTCTCCCTCTGTTAAGAGAGGGTTGTTCAGTTTTGACATAGATGGCCTCTTTGACCCTCTTTCAAACTAGTGGTCCTCTCTGTCCAGAATGTGGACTTCATTGTCTTCAGAAGAGTGGCCTGTGTTTTTTAAATGCAGGTGGACCTCCTGCATCCAGTCATGATGTGTTTGTTCTGAAGAAGCTTCTTGGGTGAGAAGCAAATCGTCTTCAAACAAAAACCAGAAAATCTAATTGCCTCTCAAAAAAGGGGGAAAAAAGCACCTTTGGGACAATCATCTCCATAGACAAGGAGAGCAGGAAACGGGCAGGGCCATACTGTGAGAAGAGAGTTTCAGATTCCCAGAAGCTTTGGTCGATTTTCTAGGAAGCTGAAATCATTTATTTGTCAGGGTTCCAGCACTTACTCCAATAATGTCAATGTTTTATATTTGACATTATTAGTAGGTGCTATAACCAGCCAGATTTTCTTATATCAAAATGTCATTGTATGATGGGAGGTGGTGGGGTAAAAAAATCTCTAAATTTAACGGTTTATCTTTTCTCTGTGTATGTTTTAGGAAGAATTGGCAAAGTCAGAACGTATGACAAAACAACTAGCTGAAGAGCTGCAGATCACCAAACAAGTGGGTAGAGTATCTGTAAAATTAAATTAAGCAATTCAATCTGTTTTTTGGTGCCCGGTGAGACATATTTCTTGTTTCTGACATATCTGTTTTCCATATTTCATAATTTGATTACATAGTTTATAATATACAGGTAGTCCTCAACTAACAGGTCGTATTAGGGACCATTCAAAGTTACAACAAATCCTGGAAAAGCTACCTATAACGGATTCAAAGTTCTGACATCTGTCTCTGCACCCACCTCCATAGTCACGTGACTGCATTTGGTTGCTTGGCAACTATCCTGCATTTACAGCCATTTGCAGCATGCCGCAGTCACATCTCTGTGATTTACAACATTTTAGCAAAACATCTCAAACAAGGGGTTCATTTAACAACTGTAGCATTCACTTAACAACATCCATGTTGTTGCCAGTAAAAAGGTTGTAAAAATCTGATCTAGTCACATGATGACCTGTTTTACTATTGTCACAAGTTACGACCAAAATTATGGACTGAATTAAGGTTGTAACTGAAGGGCTACCTTATAAATATCATCATCATTTTAGCCATTGTCTATTCACTGCAGGATGAAGGCCTCCCACATATTTCCAACCAATATGGTCCTGAGCTTTCTTTTGCCAACGGGCCCGCAATAGTTGCTGAATATATAGTTAAGCTTAATAAAAAATATTGCTTAATAAAACCAAAGTCTCATTTTTTCACACAGAAATAATTAGAATTAGAATTATTTTATTGGCCAAGTGTGATTGGACACAAGGAATTTGTCTTGATGCAAATGCTCTCAGTATACATAAAAGAAAAGATACATTCATCAAGAGTCAAGAATCATAAGGTACAACTCTTAATAATAGTCATAGAGTACAATAAGCAATCAAATCATACTAGGAAACAGTCAATATAAATCATAAAGATACAAGCAACAAAGTTACAGCCATACATTCACAAATGGGAGGGGATAAGTGATAAGGAGTGATGAGAAGATTAATAGTAATAGTAGTGCAGACTTTGTAAATAGTGCTGAGAGAATTATTTGTTTAGCGGAGTGATGGCGTTTGGGGAAAAACTTCCTGTGTTTCATTGTTCTGTTCTGCAATGCTCTATAGCGTCATTTTGAGAGAAAGAGTTGAAACAGTTTATGTCTGTTATGATGTGAGGGGTCTGTAAATATTTTCACAGCCCTCTTTTTGACTTGTGCAGTATCCAATTCCTCGATTGAAGGCAGATTTGTAGTAATTGTTTTTTTCTGCAGTCCTAATTATCCTCTGAAGTCTGTGTCTGTCCTGTTGGGTTACAGAACCAAACCAAACAGTTATAGAGGTGCAGATGACAGACTCAATAATTCCCCTGTAGAACTGCATCAGCAGCTCCTTGGGTAGTTTGAGATTTCTGAGTTGGCGCAGAAAGAACATTCTTTATTGTGCTTTTGGATGACGTTTTTGACCATTTTAGGTCATGTGATATCGTAAAATCTAGAAATTTGAAAGTTTCTATTGTTGATACTGTGTTGTCTAGTATTGTAAGAGGTGGTAGTATGGGAGGATTTCTTCTAAAGTCTTCCACCATTTCTATGGTTTTGAGTGTGTTCAGTTCCAGATTGTTCCGGTTACACCACGAGGCAAGTTGTATAACCTCCTGTCTGTATGCGGATTTGTCGTTGTCTCGAATTAGACCAATCACTGTTGTTTCATCTGCAAACTTCAGTATTTTAATAGATGGATCATTTGAGATGCAGTCATTGGTATATAGGGAGAAGAGAAGTTGAGAAAACACACAGCCTTGGGGGTGCTAATTGTACAGGTATCAGATGTGACTCTGCCTAGCTTCACCTGCTGCTTCCTGTCTGTTAGGAAGCTTATCCACTTACAAGTATGTCCAGGTACTTGTAGCTGGTTTAATTTAGTTAGAAGAGTGTCTGGAATGATGGTATTGAAAGCTGAACTGAAGTCTACAAAGAGGACCCTTGCGTAGGTATTTGGAGATTCAAGATGTTGTAGGATGTAATGTAGAGCCATATTAACAGCATCATCTGTTGATCTATTTGCTCAGTATGCAAACTGCATGGGATCTAACAGCAGATCCGTGATGGTTTTCAGGTGGGATAGCACAAGCCTTTCAAATATTTTCATAACTACAGATGTTAGAGCAACTGGTCTGTAGTCATTCATTTCCTTGATGGAGGGCTTCTTTGACACTGGGATGATAGTAGAGAGTTTAAATTAAGAAGGAACATAACTTTTATAAGTTATTAGTTTCTGTCCATTTTGTGTTTTTTTCCAAACAATGAAGGTGTGGTAAATAATTCTAAAATGGCTTTCCCCGGAAAAGCACATTTGACTCCAACTCTATTATCTTTTCGGGGCCAGCCAAATCTCTCTTTTTTCTTTCTTGCCAACCCTTCCATTGTTAGCTTTATGTGGCAAAATGTTCTGCTAATTATTTTTATCTCTTCTGTTTTAATTTCTTCAGTGCAATGAAGAAATTTAGTTAGTAATTATTTAGTAGACTGTTGACTTCAAATCTTTAAATTCCTTACCTCTCTTTTTTTCAGAATTTTGTTAGTTTCTCCAACCATGACTTTCCCTTTCTCACAACCCATCAGATTATATTAAGTGCATTAAGAATTTTGTTCATGCAAAGCTGGCAATGTGATTTTAATGAAATTACTGCCAAATAAAATAAAAAATTGCCATTTTTCCTGATGCCTCACTTTGCCAAGTAGTACTTATTTATTTATTATTTAAATAAATAAGCTGTAGTGGCACAGTGAGAATGCAGTATTGCAGGATGAGTCTACCTACAGCCAGGAGTTGGATCCTGACTGGCTCAAGGTTGTCTCAGCCTTCCCTCCTTCCGAGGTCAGTAAAACAAAGACCCAGATTGTTGGAGGGCAATATGCTTTCTCTGTAAACCACTTAGAAAGAGCTGTAAAGCACTCTGAAGCTGTATGTAAGCCTAAGTGCTATTGCTAAATGTTTATGGCCGCCTACTCAATACATAATTCTGGGCGCTAGCCATCCATTTAAAATAGCTAATAATAAACAAAGATAATTTAAAAACAGCACATTGTGCCAAAGTAATACAAAACACATAAAATCACAACGCTAAGACAGCCTACCAAATAACTTGGCCCAATACTCAGGAGAGAAATCAAGTTTTCCATGACTTGAAATAAAAAGGCCAACATAGTGAGGCCCACCTGAATCTCCAGGAAAGGTTGTTCCACAGGAAGCACCATAACACACAAAGTGTGGCACTGTTTTATAGAGAGGACCCAAAGCCTGCCCACCCTATCAGAAGGGCAAGCAGAAACAATAAGAGTGGGAATTGGCTTTGGGAATTCTCAAGCATTTTTATTCTTTTTCTTGGAGCCACCCTTTCTGCAGCTATTAACAATCCATGTATTTGCATCTGTTTGGGTCTGTTTTTTCCAGCTGTTTCTAAAGGAGAAAATATACAGTATATTAAAAGTAACTTTACACAGTCAAAACAAAATGAAAGAATCGACTAAGCTTGAATGGTACAGTTTAAAAAAAGAATTTGATTCCCTGTAGGAAGCCAAGGCATCTGTGGAGGAGGCGAGAACCTTGCGAAGCAGAATCCATCTCGCAGAAGCAGCTCAAAAGCAAGCTCGTGGAATGGAACTGGACTATGAGGAAGTAATCAGTTTGCTGGAGATAGAAATCACCAGGCTGAAGGCTCAGCTTGCTGATCACGGTGGCCAAAATAAAGTAAGCACCTCAGTAGTCTCTAGTAGAGTTGCCATGGTTTCCTTGCTGTTGTTAAGTATCCTGTTTTTCATTTTTCTTCCATTTGTTCTCCTAAAATAGGTCACTGTTTGTCTTGTGCGATTCAAGAGCTGGAATTAACGTGTTGTGAAAGGAAGAGGGGCATAAAAGCTATAAACTTTTTTTCTTTGGAGAACTGCTTGGAAAAATATGAACTTTGGCTTCATTAGCCAGTATGGCGTAACTCAAACATATGAAGCATATTGCATTGTATTTGATCTATATTTTAACCATACAATAGATAAAACACTTTTATTTTTATTTGGAAATTAAGATTACAGTCCTATAAACATTTAATTCAGTCTGAGTTCCAGTTAGCTAGGGGTCCTTGGTCTGCATATTCATTTTGGTTATTTCATATAAAACATTTATAACCCACCTAATTATGTAGAGGATTTTATGGTGGTTAATGAGTAGTAAATATTATAGAGGTTGTATAATTATTATTTCATTTCATGTTTAAAAATTAAAGCTTTATTTCAAATGCTTTCTTTTTAATGCTGAAATTCAATTGCAGCTATAGTAACTAGATATTCTATCTGATTGGTGCATTTTCCAGAAATGATACAAGGCTTAAAGCAAAAACAATTAAGTTGATTTTGCAATTAGTAGAAATAGGCTGCAACCCCTAAGTTCAGCTTATTGTGAATTTTATTTACTTTATAACAGACCACAAAGAGTGAAAGATTCTTTAGTTTTCCTAAAGAATAATGGACTTTCCAGCGTACAGCAGACTAAAGCAGGGATCCCCAATAGCTGGCTGGAGTATTCTGGGAGTTGAAGTCCACAAGCCTTAAAGTTGCTAGGTTTGGAGACCTCTGGACTAAAGTAAAATTCATTGCCAGCTTGAGAGCTAAAAGTAATGTTGACCCTTGAAGGAAGCAATGGGATGAATCACTTAATGACCGCACTGATTTGCTTGATGCATTTTATGAATTGAAAATTTAACTGTAGTCTTAGACATAAATACCTGCTATTGGGTGGATCTGAGTAACATGGAAACCTGAAATTAATTATAAATGAGGAATAGTAGCAAGATTTTAGAATACATAATAAGTGGAGGCACTTTTTATTCCATAGGCTACAAATATATTTAAATATAAAGTTGTAATTTTGGAGGAAAGGATACTTGTAATGTTTTTATCATCTTAGGGCTCAGGATATCCATGGCTAACACATGGTATGCATGTCAAAACAGGTTCATGGGTTCACCTTATTACATCCTAGCTTAGCCAAGAAACAATACTCGAAGCTAGAACATACAGAGGAATTATTACACCATTTAAAACTGGTTCAGCACTTTTCATTCCTCTATCAGATTGCTAAAAGAAAAACAGTTGGTTTGAAGCAAAATCTACCTTTTCCCAGAAAAGTGTGGTTCACACAGAGCAGAAGTAAATTGTTTTCCTCTACTTTTCCATAATCATTTTGTTGTCTGAACTGGAAGATCAGATGAAACAGTTAAGCTGACTGTATACCACATAGTTGACCACATGCCACCATCAAACACTATTCACACTGTGAATATCTACCACTCAGTGTGACTGCCTTCCTCTGCTTATTGAGGAAGCCCTATTTTTTTTTCTTATCCTTGTCACTGATAGATGTACAACCCAGTTAGCTGGTGTAAAGCTAATTTGTTCCTCTCCCGGCATGGTGCACTAAGGATAGGCGCCTAAGTACTGAACAGAATGAAGTAGCATTCTGGGTTATCAGGACTGCACTGTCTGACTAGTATGTGTAGATTTCCTTAGCATTGTATGCCATTTGCTAAATAAATATAAATATCATGAAAAGGAATGTTGCTTCCCCCACAGGAGCAGTTTGTTCAGGATTACAAATGAAGGAAATAATTAACCAATTTTAAAGGCATTGGACTGCACCTTTTTAAAAAAATGGATCGGTTTCTCCGGTATTTTAATCACATTTAAGTTCATTTGACACCCCACTATAAAATACTTTATTTTGCAATGTATTGGGATGTTAGAACAGGTCTTGATGCAAGTAATGTTTTTTGCTTCTTTGTTGACTGAGAGTTTAAAAAAATCTCCCTATCTTGGTATTTAGATTGTAATTTTTTTGTTTTTATTTGATTTTTTTTCCTAGGAGAGTGTGCAGGATTTAAGAAAGAGGATTACTGTGCTTGACTGTCAATTAAGAAAATCTGAAACAGCCAAGAAGACCTTTGAGGTGGCAACTGAAAAGTTGCTAGAATTTGTTGAGGTAACAGCAAATTCAAATCTTATTTTTCCTTAAGGGGCTAGAGCATGTTATTATTTAGCTTTTTCAAAGATGTGTTATTAAAAGTTATTTAATTGCACTATTATTAATGGGTTGAAAACTTATTCTTCTTATCAGTAAAAAAAACCAAAACACACTAAAAAGTTGCTTTGTAAAAAAGAAAAAGTCTCTGTTCAGGAGTTTGATACTATGCAAGGTTTATAAGTATTTTATATAATTTGGCTATTGCTGCAAATCTAGGGTTTGTAATTTAAGGACCACAGAATTGTAAAACTAGATTTTTTGCATTAGACATTTCTAGATTCTCTCAGAAATTCAAATAAGACTTCATTGAATGTTTTTCTGATTATTAACACAATATTTAATAAGAAATATTTGCTTTGGCTTTTACTTTGTTAGTTTTATTAGTTTTTATTGTTAGTGTTTAACTTGTTTAGTGGTACAGTACATGATGCCAACTCTAAAGGGATGTGGCTAAATGCTGCTGTTCGGTCCCCTTTTTTGTCTGCCTTCTGTATTAACTATAATGGTTGCTTTTCTAGCAGATCACCAGGGAAGGTAGACGAATCCCTGACATCAAATGCGTTTTTTTTCCTTCCGCCCCTTAAGAAATCCCCAAAGACATTCATTAATAATATTTTTTTTGCCATCTCCAGTATCCCCTCTCTAGTTCTCCCATTATATCCTACTGTTTCACATCGAT